>JAVQJF010071890.1:0-127569 GCA_036023855.1 Gadopsis marmoratus
CACTTCCTTAGAGTAGGCATTGGTGTTGTCTAACGGTGGCTATCTCTTCTCTCTATTCTTAATTGAAACTCCTATATACTTACCATTGAGTACACTCTGTTAAAGCAGTATTAATTAATTAATTTTATTCGAATGGATGCAGAACAATCTGTAAACACAACATTGATATTTTACATCCAGCAGACACATAGCAACATTAGTGTTCATTTGCAGTCTTTTTTCTGATGAATGTAAGTTTAATATTCATTCTTTTTAGCTCTGTTTTTATCTCCACCAACTCCTGCGGGAAATACTGTGTCCAGCACTTTACCTGCTAAACGCTAAAGAGACACTATGTTCACCAGGTAGTTGTGTCTGATGTTTGCTGCTGGGTAAGTAAGAGAGAGTGAATATTGGACTTAAATTAATCAGAAACATGACTCCAAATGAACACTAATGTTGCTCCGAAAGCAACTGTTTGCCAACAACACTGTATCAGCTTAAAAGGTGTCAATTTTGTGTTCACGGCTGTTTTTTCCACTGCCCCCAATTAACCAAAAAAAATAATGATGTTTTCAAATTTTCTGCGGTTAAGGAATCAAGTAAGTAGAAACGACATGTTTGCCAACAAGGGTATTTGAGGAATTACATATCAGTCCTATGGTCATGACATGGGAATGTGGTTAGTATTTGAATATTAAACAACATATCATAGAGCACAATAGCAGTCTGGTAAGGCATTGGTAGAGGTATTTTGATATAAAACCCCTCCTTAACACTGATGTTTCCATTTAACAGTTTTGCCCAAGTGACGTTCACTTTGCTCTCTGTAATAGAGTGCTCGCATGGCAAGGTTTCACTACCCCTCAGAGCTCCAGGGTAATTTTACTGCCATTATGAGTGACATTTTAAGGCTTAGATGAAAAAGACAAAATGTCATGGGAACTCTACAGTGACTTGCCCTGCAGAGACCTCCTTCCAATAAATCTCGAAATTCTCGGAAGAAAGGTGTTAGAGAATTTTTGCATTTTGAATTTTCAATATCAGCCTTTGCCTGGTAAGATATTATGCAAACGCAGCTTTGGGCAAGGTAATGAGGAGGGTAATTATGGGCTGAAGAACTTAAGAGAGAGATTTTCTTTTCCGTTGGTAGTATTTCATAGAAACTGTCCAAAGATGTGGCTTATAATCAAGAGTACCCTCATGAAGTAGCAAGAAATACCAACAAAAAAAAGAGCTCGATCCGGTATTTGCATTTCACTGATTTTATTACTCTATCACTGTACTATATTGATTGGTTATTGATTAATTAAAATTGGACTGATAGGGCAGTTTTCTGTCGATCTTGTTACATAGAGGGCTTTTTTCCCCCATTTAATATTTCACAGACTTACTGGTTATCACAAAGTTGCAGCAGCATGTATTTTAATCACCAAGGTAAGGATCCAGTATCTCCCCAAAAAGTTTGTGTATCTTGAAATTCCAGCAAAGTCCCCTCCAGAAGTGCCGGGATTATTGTTGGGTTCCTCTTGCTCTTCTGTGTGTTTACCGAAGATTGCATCACCTTCTCAACAGTTGACACGCACAGCAGGGACGATAATACCAGATTACACTTTTTATTTTTCTGTGAGATTTCCCATGCCAGCAGGTTGAGCCTGAAACTTTATTTGTGTTTTAAATTGGACTGTGCGCCCTGTGTGCAATACCTGCTGTCGGCTTGTTTGTAATTATTTAGTTTGCATTAGTCTCATCAGCTGATCAAAAAGTGATCTGTGCCAGTGTTGTCTGAAGCAGCATGATAAACTGAATGTCAGAGTGGCTTTAATAATGCAGATGATGGGACATTTTTCACATTCGACTTAAAGTTTGAGTGAAATCCATGCTCGTAAAAAAACCAAACTAGTAGCAGGACCGAGGGAGAAATTATCCCACCCTTGAAAAATACATTTGTAAATTTCATGGTACATTATTGATATGTTCCACTAGAAATCCCTGATTGCATTTTGTAAAACACCACAGTTGCTCATTAAATGATTAATGCTGCTGCCCAAACAGCATTCCGTCTTTCCATTGAAATGACAGGCAAGACACATATAAAGTTTTTAACGGCCCTTTAATAATGTGCCTCAGCAGCTCCACAGCAAAAGCAAATAATTATAATTTCCTTGAGATATTAAGCCTCCAAATAAACAGACACGGCCTGCATATTGAAGCTCTGACATGTGTTTTAATGAGAGCTATGCATGTTTTTGTGACCTCTGTGGGTGGCTGAGAAGAACATCAGTGTGCCGGCTCGGGAAATGAGATGACCAACTGGTTTATTTAGTGACTTTGGAATTAGTCAGAAAATGACTCGGCGGCTCGCAACAGGGAAATTAGTCTGGCGTGTGTGTGTGTGCTAGTCCAATTCTGTATGTACAGTATGTGAGCAGGCATGCATCTGTGACTTTGGATATAAAAAAGGGTGACGAGGAGTCACAGGAAGTGTTTGGAGCATCGCTGCTCATTAGGGCTCAGTCTGCTGTCAGAGTGTAATTGGGGAAAGGGTGACTTGCTTCACCCTTCTTTATGTAGCAACAGTAGTTGATTTATTATGCAGGAGACACGACAAAATGATGAAATTAGACAAAACTCATGAAAAGATTAACGGGGGGTTTTTGCTAAGCTGCAGCAGTGTTCACAAAATACAGCAGATTTAAAGATCGAATCCACCAAGAAGGACAGAAATTGATAAAGAAAACAGTCCCCAACAGTCTGTTTTTCCCCTCATTTGTTTTAAAGGAGGAGGTGTGGCAGTGATTGATTGTGTCGATCAGACATATTGTACAGAAAGCCAGTGACTAACAGCTCCCCAATCTTTTCTCCCACGTTCTCGCTCTCTTAGCATAAGTATGATTAATGTGTAGTTCCTGTGATGTGGTTGCTATAGTAACATAGGAAATTAATATTTGGCGCAGCAGATTCTTTTAGGAATAGAGGAGCAGGTGAAATATTTATTCTCATGCTTTTGTGAGTAGAAACCTTGAGTGAAGTAGCAGCACCAGCAAATGGTAAATATCTTCTATAATTTGATTTATTTTCTATTGAAAAAAAGATTATTCCATTTAAAGTATAACTGGACAATAAACTTAATTTACTGAATTACTCGCATTGTTTCTTTTTTACTGTCCCAAATTTATTCATGTTGCAATTTTCAATATATATCTATACACTGAAAATAGCTACAACAAGCAGTGACAAAAGTCAGTCCATCAACAGCTTTTAACACAAGAAATGCATACCAGAAGCCAACATTAGAAAGGAAATATATGCACTGCAAGAGAAAAGGTATTCTTTCCAAAATAAATCTGATCATTTAGCTTCATGTAGATTTGGGGTCATATTGCCCAGCTCTATTCAAAGCGAACCAGAAAGATATCAGTTAGCGAGAGACTGTTGCATTTTATGAAAGAGTGTATTAGTTGGAATTTTTAATTACGCTTACTAGTGCAGCATGATGTCACCTTTTTAAAGTTAATTTCAAGGAAGTGAACTTTTCATTCCTAATATCATGTGGGATTAAATATGTTCAATAGGAATGTTTTTATTCTCCTCATTGACTCACCATACACTGCTTCCTTTTTAAGAAATGCTAATGTGGGTTAGTGGCACAGTCCTGAGCCAACAAACGGTTTAGATTCTAACTTTGGGACCGTTTTTGAGACAAGAGTTTTGAGGTTTTGGGTCCCGTATTTACTACACAACCTCGCCGCCCACCGTTTTACATCACCGAATCTCTTTGCTGATGTATTTCCAAACTGCAGGCTGGATACCAGATCACTCAGCTACGGCAGCCCATCGCAGCGGACGGCATGCTGACTTACAGCCTCCTCGGAGGAAAAAAGAGGAGCCAGGTGATCAGAAAAACTGTCAACATCAAACAGATTCAGCTGGAGCAGGACAGCGGCAAGAGTCTCCACGATGACCTCCGCAGACAGACACTCATAGACCTCAACAGAGCAGGTAACGTTAGTGCTTTAGGCTGCACCCTGCGATTAAAGGATAAGGTGTTATATATTTCTCTTATTGTCAACAGATCCAGTCAATTGATCTTACCAATGTGTAGCCAAAGCTCGATGTAGCGTATTCCTCTGTGACACAGACCCTCGCTGCTGTCCATAAGCTACTGAAAACATCAATGAGCCAAACCTTTGCACTGAGTGACATGTTTCTTCATGCCAGTGAACTTGGGCTCTGTAGTTTATTTTGAGCCCCTCTGCAGCTGAAAATAGACCTGAACAAATGTGCTATTTTCTACTGTTTGAGTTTTCTACAAACTACAGTGCCCACCTGTTTTAGGAAATTACTTCAACTTTAAAAAAATAAAGAACCTATATAGTTCTGACTTGTTTAAGAAAAAAAATAAATAATCAAATTTCAGTAGGAATGAATGAGCGTGTGGCTGAGGGCCACAGACAGTAGAGAAGTTGGAAAAGTTTTGAGAGATGTACTAACACATTGTTGATTTTGGTCTTTTCGTGAAAATTGTTGACAATAACGAACATATACAACGGCATCTTTGTCCTCTAATACTGGAAGACAAAAAGCTGCAGGCAGACATTATCCTATAGATTTAAATTGCTCAACAAAGTGAAAACTGTTGAGGTTTGTTGCAGAGCTCCATGTGACAGATACCTTGGAGATGTAAAACACAGCTGTCTTCACATGTGTCAGGTGTAGGTCTAATGGAGCTGGTGATGGAGCCCGACATGAGCTGCGGAGAGGAGGCAGCGGCAGCTGTCAGAGAGCTTCAGCTCATCCTGCAAGCCCTGGGCACCTGTCAAGGCAACATGTCTGGTATGGAAATCACTCTTTGCCTCTGTCTCTCTGCCTCTCTTCCTCTTTTTCTTTTTTCTGCGCTGCTACACCTCTAAACCCATACTTATTTCCCACTCAGCGTGCATCTTGTTTGTGTTTCTCCACAGAGGGCCAGCTGAGAGTAGATGCCAATGTGTCGGTCCACAAACCAGGCGAGCCCCTGGGCATCAGGGCAGAGGTGAAGAACATCAACAGCATCCGATACCTGGCCAGAGCGATAGGTAAGCCCCTTAAAAGGTTCAAAGCTTTATGGAAGAATGGCTTAAGTGTGCAACAGATATTTAGGGAGGTGCTTTGAACACTGTTTCATCTGAGCAGGGTCTCAACTGGCTGCATGTCACTCTGAAAGTAAAGAACGTTTTGTGAGTTGACATTTGCACGCTGAGTCACTCTGAAAGAATTACTTAAGTTTGTGTGTGTGTGTGTAATTATGCGTGTGTTACAAGTCACACTGGTAAAAAAGAAACTCTCAGTGCTGGAATGTAACTAAATACATTTCCTCAAGTACTATACTTAAAGGAAATGTTTGACATTTTGGGAAATACGCTTATTTGGTTTCTCATAGAGAGTTAGATGAGAAGATTGTTACTGCAATAGCACATATGAAGCTGTAGCCAGCAGCTGGCCAACTTAGCTTAGCACAAAGAATGGAAAAAGCTGACTGGCTCGTTTCAAACTTAACTAAATCTGCCTGCCGGCACCTCTGAAGATCAGTGATTAACACGATGTATCGCGTTTGTTTAATCTGTACAAAAAGCAAAGTGTAAAATCAACAATGTTTTAAAGGGCTTTATGTACCATTTCTTGACCAGGACCAGCGACGTCCACTGCTTTTTACTCCACTACATTTATGTGACCAGTTTAGTTACTATTTTTTTTGCCTCCTCTCCCTCCCCCCATTTCCCGTCTGCCTCTACTCAGCCCAATTAAGGCAAAACAAATGGCCAAAAAATATCTAGAGTACTCACAGGGGCCATATTCCTGCATTATGAGTAGTTTTACTTTTAAAACTTTAAGTACATTTTACAAATAATACTTTTATGTACTTAATAATATTTTCAGTGTACTTTTACTTAAGTAAAGGATCTAAATACTCTAAATATGCACATACAAAGAAGCCAAAGAGAAACGCATGCATACACACACACTCCTGCAGTTTTGTATCTGTCAGGTGTAACAAAACCATCATATTCTCATTACTTTCATACTTAAATGTAGAATTTGCTTCTTGTTTAACTGCAAACAAGGATTTAGCTGTTTTTTTTTGTGGAGACATTAAGACAGGAAGCATAGTTAACATTGACAGTAACTTGTGAAGCATAAGTTGAGGACTGACAACCAGTCACAAACAATTAGCTGTGTTATATCAGCATGTGAAGCTGAATTGGCTTCGCACAGTGGCTCACTTAAAAAAAAAAAAATAAGCATAGATTTTATGTCAACTCTAATTTTACTGACTGTTGATTGAGCTTCACTTAAAACGCTGACAAAGAGCCACAGCCAGAACATTTCAGCATTTTACATGCAGGTTTTTAAGCATGGTGTGACATCCCATGGTGCGCTTGAATTATTTATCAATAAAGTTGTATCACATTTTCTCTGCTGCCGAATTGGTATTTAAAAGTTGTGGAGAAAAACATCGTTTATCACAGTTATAATGTGGCAGCAGTGAGGGACCTGAGCATTGCCAGTGTACCACAGCAGATGTTTGGCACAAAATTATATTTGTGTGTGCTGGTGTTACTGAATAAACTGTCTCCATTTGTGTTCATGTTCCCCCTTACATCACCAGACTACGAGATCCAGAGACAGATCGCTGTCCTGCAGAGAGGGGGGGCGGTGGAAAACGAGACCCGGGCATATGATTCCAAATTGGGGTAAGAGGATGAAAGAGCAGGGCCATGATGCCAAGCCTTAGCCCCCTTACTGGGATCTCTGCCTGGTTCATTAGTCCTGAGCTGTGCTGAGGAGGAACCATCATGGTAATCATGATGAATGGAGCCATTTGGAAGCCACCGCCGTCGTCCTGTGTTATCTGTGAGCTATGTGCTACTCGCAGGCACAGAATGAGCCAGTTCGCACACAGCTGAGGCCTTGATCATCTTCTGGTGCTCTGCGTATTTCCCATGAGGCCTTGCATGTCCAAGGTACATGGTGGTATGATAAACGGAGTGCGTGATGGCCTGTGATTGGCTCTTTCTTCTCGTTCCTGTGATGGTGGCGACAGAGTTGACTACACTGGTTTGCAGACAGCCAGGATGACTGGATGGCACCACTCATATGTTCCCCGTCTTTATATATTTTGGTGTTTTTGTTTTGCAATTAACTGTACTACTGCACAGTTTTGTCTGGGGCTACAACTAGTGACCCTCTCATTTATTGACTGATCTGTTGATTATTTTCTCAATTGATGATTTGGTCTGTAGTTGACATATTCAGATGTCTTGTTTTGTCCGACCAACAGTCCAAAATCCGAAGATATACAGTTTACTATTACATAAAATAAGGAAAAGCAGCAAATCTTCCCATTTGAGATGCTTGAACCACTGAGTTTTTGGCACTTGGCTTGAAAAATTATTTCAACTCTTAATTGATTATCAAAATTGTTGCAGATTAATTTTCTGTTGATCGACAAATTCATTAAACAATTCACTGTTTGAGCTCTGAGCAGTATTGCAGAGCCGTTAAACATATCTCAGATTTGGGCCGCAATTCCCCCAGTTAAATTTCTTCTAATATCTTTGAAAGCTTTGACACACGTGTCTATAAAACAAATCGTTGATCATTTATGAAGTGGCCATGTTTTTCCTCTAGGGAGACCATTCCTATGAGGGACAAAGAGGGTCTTCAGGACTACAGGTGAGTGTGAGTTTGCGGGCTCTCTGCATATCTGTGCTTAATTTTTGTCCCGGGAGCTTGTGTTTATTGATGTGCAGTTATGATATCGGAATGTGATCTTGCCCTCAGTGGGGACTGAAAGAGGATGAGAGCCTCTGAGTGGCAGCTAGATGGAGTGAAATAAACATACGTCACTCAAGGTGTGGACCAGTGTGTGTGTGTTTGAGTTTAGGAGGTGGAATGACAGGTTTAAAGCTGATGGAGTCAAATGATTAGGGGGGGGAAGTGAAATGTTACAAGTCTGGTGTCAAGAGAACTATTAGTGTCTCAACAAAAGCCAATGTTCTGTTCTCTAAGCGTATCTGTACTGCTGATAATGCATTCCTCACTCCCCTCCCTATCCCCCCCCCACCTGCTCTCCCCTCAGGTTTATGCCAGAGCCCAACCTGCCCCCTCTGATTGTGTATGAGGATAACGCATCAGTGCCCACTGGCATTGATGTGTGCAAGGCGGTGGTGGTGCAGACGTTAAGGGAAGGGCTGCCAGAGCTACCCAGTGTCAAAAGAGACAGGCTGGTGCAAACGTACGGCATCCTGCCCGAGCACAGCTTCACTCTGGTGGTGAGTTTATAAGTGGATAAAAGCAACCGGTGAGAGAGGAGTTGATTTCCCCCAATCTGTTTCCTGCATCTTTTTTTTTTTTAATTGCCATCTGAGTCCAAGCAGAGTCAGCTTGGATGCAGTTCTGCTTCAATCCAGCAGGCAGCTGTGTACTGCCGGACTCTGCCGTGCTGATTTGATCCTAATTAGATAATATGCATGTGATGTGATAAAAGCATTCTCGTGGTGTTTTGCAGAATGAGGATGGGCTGGTGGAGTACTTTGAGGCGGTGTTGAAGGCGACCAAGAAGGAGCCGAGGAAGGTGATTGGCTGGGTGACAAACGAGCTGGTGGGCCACCTCAAACAGCAAGACATGAGTGCTAGCCAGAGGTGAGACATGCGCAGACATCCCTTTTTATGTCGCTTTCACAATATTCACATGATGCCATCATCATCGCTGATGAATGCAGTTCTATTCTGCTGCCAATGCTCAGGGCTTAGATGTCAGGGCCCCAAGCACATAACCCCTCTGAGCCTCGTGTGGATTGGCTGGCTCACGATGTACCTTTTGCATGCTGTGTCTGAAAATGCTGTTGATTTTGAGCTGTGGCAGGAGGAGGAATGGAACCTGTACAGATAAAGGTGCACGTGGGAAGAGGGCTTCAATCTTGACAGTCAGGAGGTCATGAGATACCTTTTGCCGGCTTTACTCAAACTTTAGCTTTTCTCTTGTAAAATACTGAATAAAATAAAAAAATAAAATGATACATAAAAAAGGATTCACCTGGTGGGGTTAGGGACCTTTCTCTCTCGTCTCTCTCTCTCCCTTATTTCCTGCCATCTCTCCGTTATATGTAATGATGGCATGAAAATGGCCAAAAACACTCTTAAAGAAAACTGTCACTCTCCAGATGCAGTCTGTCTCTGTCATGCTTCTCTTTATTTTAAGGTGTCACAAGCCACTGCTTCAAGCGTTCATGTGAAAGTCTGGGATTTCTTGTCAAAATGAATTGTCACATAAAAGTGATTTATCATATCTGGTGTCAGATGTTCAACTTCACATCCTGTAACTCATGACGAAACTTTAGCCTGAGACACTTATTTGACCATTTATAGCCAATGGTTTTACAGATACATTTGTCATACAGAGCTCTGCTTTTTTTTTTCTGTTGTGAGAACTAATCCCCTCTTGATGAACGCATGCATGAACGTTGGATCTTAGCTAAATCAAAAACAGCAAAAACTCAGCACATGTGGAGGGGTTTGGTGGACAGATTTCGGAATTGCAGGAGCTAGGCCTAACGTTTTATCAAACATTTTACTAACCTCTGTTGCTGTCCTTGCACTTACTGCAGCTAAATACTTTCTTCTCTGCTGCACGTATTATTTTGCTGTGCAATTTTAAACTCTAACTACAAAAGGTGTCGGATAAATTCACAACCGGGAGGGAATTTGTCTCGATCCCTTCCACATAGAAATGAAATGGGAAGCAAAGTCCGGTCGGACTGTGCCAGAAGCACCAGGTAAGGATGGCAGTGCTGTACACCTGCATGAATATGATTGGACGTAATATGCTTCATATGGAGACGACTGTGCCATTGAATGAGGTGTGTTCCATTGTTTTAAATATTGTGACATTTGTATGTGCAGGCAGCCGGCATCATACTGAATCAAACAATAGCCCCATTCCTAATGATATTCAATTTCTAAGCAACAAACAAAACAAAATGTGCAGGGCAACAAGAATCATAATAAAAAAAAAACTCACTTCAGTTGCAAAAGACTAATTCTGTGGTTGCTACCGATTCCCACCCTTGACGCACATTAACATAATAAACCTTCGGTTGTTCTTGGCTCAATAAGAGATGCCATTAAAAAAAGTTATTGACCTGCTGCCTCTCTATTCCCCACGAAGGTTTGCACTGGATCAAAGAGCATTTAGTCACAACAACAGATTTTCTCTGGGCTGTGCAGCACTCAGGGTAATGTTGTAATAGTCCATCTACAATGAAACAACAGCACAGCAACCTAAGTTGGATAACATCATTCTGTCTTATCCATTCTACACTCTACTGGTTTGGTTGAATTGACATGAATGATTATTAGATTATCAGTGCTCACAAATACTGATTAGGCCGCCGCATATCATATAACAATAACACGTGTGAATTCATTAATCATCCAATATTCCCTGATTCTTTGTGTCTTTCGCTGAGAAAACCCCCTGTGACAGTCTGACATCCCATCAACGGAAAAGGCCTGTTTTGACAAATCCAATTACATTAGTGAAATCATTACCTTTTGGAAGAAGGTTTTGATGTCTCCTTGCTGAAGGCCTGTTAGCTGGAACATGTTGGATTTTGTAAATGTCTCAAAACACTCTTGAAATTAAATGACGTCTTTTTGATATTTTCATACAAAGAGAGTTGCCATAGTACCTCTCACACTCTCACACGTTCAAAAATATGAAAAAATGACTCCAGTTGTCTCCCACTGTTTCTGTTTATGACATACTGTGATGCTAAATATCAGACACTCATTTCAACTCAATTCCTTTGAGCAATTTTCTTGAAGTGACTGCAGCTAAATGACAAATGAAGGTGGTTGGATGCATCCAAGTTGTATTTGTGAAGCTCTGACTGAAGGTCAGTCACCAGATCTCGACTTTAAAAACTTCACTTCAGCGTGTTGAGTTAATTGCAATGGATATTTTTCACTATTGTTCAACTCAGAGAAATATTGTTGTATGATCATTTCTTAGAATAAAAATCTCTGAATCATTACAGAGTAAATGAAATTGAAACAAGTACTTGGTTGCCGTCTGCTGTGAGCTTTACTTTGTCTTCCATTCCCAGTCTGTTGTGACGCATTTGTGTGTAAGTAAACCACAAAGTAGCTGGTGTTTATTTATTTTTTTTATGCATAATGATGCATTTGCTTTGCTTGAAAGGATGAGAGTTAAATAAAAACAAAGAGTGGCCGGCAGGCAGGGAAGAAACAGACACTCAGCTAGGAGGCAGGAGAAATTAACTGGTGTAAAATAATTGGTTTTGAAGAGTTGTCATAAGGATACATGCATCTCCATGTGCGTCGATGTGATGACCGTCAATATTAACGCTTTTTATCTTGGCTGTCCTGTATAATATGTCCAAACCTCTGTTTGCCCCTCTGGCTACAAGCCTTTCAGTAGGCTAAATGAAGAAATTGGGAAGCATATTGGTCAGGCAGCCAGAGAGGTGAGACTCCAGACATGTGATTAAGAGCTCGTTCGGGTGCTCTCTTCCAAGGATTCAGTCACAAAAGTTGCTGGGTGTGCTGGCGGCTGCCCACAAGGGAAATTCACAGAGGGTCCAAGTGGCTGGTTTTTTGGCAGGATGGTGACAGCATGATGCCGGGCCTAAATTAATGTCTTGTAAATAAAAAAAAAAAGGGGAAAAAATCTGAAAACAAATGTAATGAGGATTCTCTATTTGAGTGGTTCCCAACCGTTTTGGGCCGAGTGCCCCCACAGCCAGATGAGCTCAAGTACCCCTTCACTGGCACCGTGCACTGGATGTTATATAACACTTAACGCTGGGTATGATTTTCTAAAAATCATACTTTTCACCATTAATTTCAATACTTCTAGCTATTTCAACTGTAAATTTTAATTTTTTTAACTAACTATTTCAACTGTTCATTATTTTAGAAAGCTACTTCAACTTGTCTACTCGCGTGCTAACTAGTTTTCATGCACTCTCACTTGCAACATGTGCTGTTTATGTGTCACAACTGAGTCCGGCTGAAGGGCAACTTACTGAAGATCTGCATCATTGTCAGGCCCTGTGCCCCTGAATGAACTGCCTTCCTGTTCTCATCACTCCTCATTACCCCCGTCCATATAGTCTGTCTCTGTCCTCCCTTCCCCGTCAGTTCGTCACAGTTCCATGTCTCCTGTGCGCCTGTTGTCTTACTGTTGCTCATTAAAGTTTGCCGGTATTTCCATCCATTGTCCACGGATCGTGCTTTTGAGTCCTCTGCTTGGTCGTAGTTCCCGGTGCCTAACAATCATACCAATTGGTAATCCTATTTGGCTGTTTATTTTCCTCCTTAACACAAATATGTGGATATAGTTTTAATCAAATTACAATTTGTAGTTTGTTTATTAGTTGAGCTTTCCATGTGTCCCCTGAATTTCAAGCACTCCTGGTTGGGAATCACTGTTCTGGTTGACACATAAACACTCGGCCAAACCGACTTGCGTCTGTAAAGATGGATACTTTTCATCTATTTCTCCCACAGAGTCTAGGCCATGTTTGGAGGAGATTTAGCTGAGGCGGACTGCCTGGCCTGCAGTACACTGAATGAAACTGTCTCTGTTTAATATATTCCAACAGGCTTTTTTGATTCTGTTGGTCTGGCAACCCTGGGAATAAACAAGGAACACATAGGAAAGACACATTGTAGTCGATCACAAATGTTGATGGACTGTTTCGTCCTTTCAGTCTGACACTCCCAGTCTTTCTCTCTCCTTCTCCCCCTCCATTTATAACACTAATTCTTCAGTACATATATTAAACTTAAATCACCCTTTTATTTGATTTCAGCCCAATCTCTCCCTCTGCCCTGGCTGAGCTGCTGGAACTCCAGGAAACGGGACACATCTCCTCTTCGGTTGCCAAGCAGGTCAGTCAGCTGCACAGACCATGCAATTATCCACCCCAACATCTGTCACTCAATTCAAACAACCCAGCTAGTGCTGGTTTGTATTCTGGTTCTCACCTGTTTCTCCCCGCGCTCAGGTGTTCCAGGAGATGTGGAGGTCGCCAGGCAAGGCGGCCCCGCAGATCATCCAGGAGCAGGACTTGGGTCTTTTTAGTGACACCGCACAGCTGCACAGCATCTGCCAGAAGGTGGTGGACTCACACCCTGATGAGGTGAGGGCTCATGTGAAAAGTGTCACTTTTGTTTTTTGTGTTTTGCATGTCTGAGATGTTTTGTGTTTGCTGTGCCTCTGTGTAGGTTCACCTCATCAAAAATGGAAACAAGAAAGTTCTGAACAAGCTGATGGGCCTGGTTCAGAAAGAGACCAAAGGCCGAGCTGACCCAGTTTTGGTGAGGGCGATCTTACAAGAGAAGACTTTGTGAAAGTCAGACTGTCCTGTCATATCACAGGCCGAGAGCCGAGTCGTGGCATATGTGACAAATGATTTGCCGGTGATGTTGTAGATCTGTGTGAATATGCAGAGTAATCATGTCACACTGCAGTAAATGCTGTCTTGTCTTCTGTGGGTTGATAATGAAAGATGAACAAGAAGCTATCATCCTTAGTTCCTTAGTGGTTGACATTTTTGTAAATACTGAAGTGTTTTTACTTGAAGACAACAACCATTATCTTTTGTATTTGTGTTTAAAAAGTAATACATCTATTCAGAGTAGTCTCTCTGGCAGTGTTGTATCACCATTAGATTCAATTTGTTAGGAACAAAAGGCATTTGTGAATCCCAAGATACAGTAAATATATGTTTTCGTATTCTGACTGGCTGATAAGATTTGCTGAGACTTTTATATAAAGTGGAAAAAGTAAAATCAGCTTATGTAAAACTCATTTAATGTTTAAGATAAATTGAAATGATCCTGTTAGTTTCTATTTCAAGATAAATTCCTTTAAACAGTCCTGCTTATAATTCAATATAACCATTTTAATATAACTTTATGTACCATTGGTCACTGCCATATTGGTTATGGTAATTTGTGAGGCCTGAAAATCACACAGGCTGAAGATGAAATCGCTGACATGACTGAGAATCTCAAGAGGCAACAGAAACCCTGCCTATCTCAGACAGGAGAGCGATCAATGAGCTCCCTCTTGTGGTTAAAGCATGTTATTTGCCTTGTAATACTTTCTATCCTATGTCGCATTAAATATGGATTCTCTGGTGTTGAGGTGCAGCTCCTGTTCAGTCTTTTTGAACTTGTCTACCTCTTCTCATCTACACCTTCTCTTTTGAGATGGGTACAAATGTAAAAAGGAACCTAAGACACAATAGTGGTTGTTTTCTGGCCTCATCCTTTTGCATCTGGCCTCTAATGGTTAGTACAGTCAGTGTAGTTTATTTAAATGTACTAATTTAAGATTTAAGAATTTAAGTATTATTTCAAAACCAAGTAATACCCACTAGTTTTGCACCTGGTTCCATTTGGAGATCATTTCACAGCGTTATTTTTTTAAATGTGAGAGAAGAGTCTCATTCTTCAGCAGACAGCGTGGTTTTCTTGTCAGCTGCAAAATAAAATTTTGTTTTGGTGGTATTAGCTTGAAATGGTTGTAGTTCCTGGTTGGTGTTTTTGACAAATGCAGATGTCTGGCAGCATCCAGTGCCCCATACTTTACCCCCTGTACATATTTACTGTAGTTTATCCCGCATTGATTTAGTTTCATGCTGTTCTTTTGCCCCATGTAGTAACTTGTTTGCATGCACGGGAATAAAATGTAGCAAAAAGATGTTTATCTTGTGCATTCACGTACTCATAATAAACAGGATATTTATGAGCCGTCAAAAGCGTCTCCATCACAGCTTGCTTCATCTCTGCAGGTTTTCATGTGAATGGAGACTGTAAGCTCTTATGTGTTTACCCAAACTCTCTCTGGGGGAAGGAAAGGAAATGTGTATTAAATGAGGACATCAATGTCTACAGAACAAACCACCTCTGGCAAGAAGGAAAGAATATAGTGTGTGGGGGGGGGTCAACACATTAAGTGCATCCAGTTTCATTTACCACAAGTTGTCTTTATTAAAAGAGGCATGCCTTTGTGTCTCAAGACATCAGCAACAAACAGCAACCGGATTACAACTTGGACAGAAAAACGAGGCCAAATGGTGTCAGATTGGATGAATCTTTGGAATAAGAACCTACTGAGACAGAAACTGGTTGTATTACATGTTTTCATGCCACAATGGTGCTAAAACAGTGATTGTTATACTGTGCTGGGTATGTTACTCAGACTGAACCTGTGCTTGTATGAAAAGGCTGATAAAGTGCTCTGAAACAGAGAGACTTATTCAATAATTGTGAAACTGGCTTTGATGGATACAAATATATATTTCCAAGCTATTTATATAAAAGGTACACAAAGATCCTACCGGATATTGCCTGTGCAGCGTCAAGCAGAAACTGAATGGATTTAAACAGGAAGAAAGATACACAATCCAGATTTAAAACTAAAGTTAAACATAATTCTTCCTCTTATTAGCTGGATTTACAAGACGACATGGATCAGTCTTGTGCAGTTTTGAATTTTCGTCTTTTCTTCCCATTTTCTTTCTCATTTGTGCTCGCACAAAAGTACATTTGCTTTTTTGTTAGAACAAGTCGAAGCAGTCCGTTATCTCAGTCTGAATCATTTCATAACTGAAAAAAATCTGCACCATGTAAACAATTCTAATCATTTCCAACATTGTTCAAGATCTAATAAAACAAATCATTAGAAATGTTTTATTTTCCCAGGTAAACGTCCATATTATATTAATTACATCTTTCCATCAAGTTATGAATGGATGGTTGATTTTTTTTTTTCTTTAGTCTAGAAACCAGGTTTTAAATCGAGAAACACTTTATTTTTGAAGCAGCGTTGGCGTCTACTATGGAGTCAAATATGAAACCGAATGCATGAAAAATAATGGAACAAAACAATATATGTTGCACGTCTTCAGTCCCAAAGGCCTTTCCTTTAAACTTGGACAGCTTCGAGTAAAGAAACACTAATCATAATTTAGGCATAAATTTAAAAGTATTTCTGTCCTGGTAAATTAATTTAGAGGCATGCTTTGTAGCAAAATATTTCTCTTGCATTATCTCATTTTAACAACCATGTGCAATACCTGGACTAAAATATAGGCAAATTCCAGCAGTTTGCCTTCGGTAACAGTTACAATATGACGCAAAACTATGACTCTCCTAGCAGTGATATGTCCGACCTCTCCCAACTAAAACACCCTACACAATCCCTAAATAGAAGACAGTGACAAACCATAACTACTAGCCTCTAGTATAACCTCGTTGGGAAAGAAATGGCAATAGAAATGCTTATAAAAGCTTAAATACCCCTTCCCATTCTGAAAATATCCAAGACTTAATTATACCCGAAATATCCTTGATTTGCATAGTATTTTTGTCATTACAACATTTTTCTTACATTATGTACATAATAAAGCTTCACTGAAGTAAGGCAAATCAAATATAGCATGAATAATTCTGGGTTTTGGTGCTCTGATCTGGAGAACATGTGGAGCCCATTACTCTGAGAAACTAGTGCAGCATAGGAGAATCGTTTCACCCAAAACCAGTTTAAGAACAGAGAAAAAAAAAAGAAAAGACTCCTGAGGTACTGTCGTGAATATAGAAAAACGCCAAAAAGACCACTTTGTTTAAAGACAAACGTATTTTGCCCCAAAAACAATGTAGTCGTGTAACAGTTGCTTAAGAACAGAGAATAAAGTTGGGATGTGCGATGATGCCGGCCCGCTGCCAGTCGGCCACTAGTTCTTTTGAAATGAAATTTTTATGCTGCTAATCCAAACACTCACACTCTCAAAGCATTAAAGGCTCCGCTTGGTGCTCAGTTATGGCGTATAATCCAATGACTGTCCAGATAGGCCACCTGAGTATTAAACAGAACCACACTGAGCAGCAGACATCTTGCTGTGGTTGGAGCTGGTTGTAGTTTTTGTTAAAATCCCCTCTTCACAGCCCTTTGGTTGGTGGACCTGGAGCTCGCTCTGATGAGCATCGTAGGCTGGCGCAGGCTTCAGCAAACAGGTCAAGATTTTATAACTGAAAGTTTGAACATCCTTCTTGGCTGCCTTTACCAAAAAAAAAGCACATGAAATTGATTATCTTTGCTTGGAAAATAAATACACTAATTTAAAAAAAGAAAGTTGTATAAATCACTTGATCTAAGAGTTCCTTTCATCAAGTAGTGCCTGAAAGGGATTAAAAAAAAAAAGAACCATCATAAAAGAGTCATTTAAAATCTTTCATCAGAGGCCTACTGGGACACGATCACTCTTCCATAGGAATGTATGATAAGATGGAGTGCTCTTGTGCAATGGCAGCCAGTTCTTTGAGGAACTCCGTGAAGAGGACGGTAGCGAAGACATCGGTCCGATCCAGAGAGATGGCTTTGGCTTTAGGTGGTGGCGAACTCTTCCGCATCCTTCCTGCTTCGCCGTGGGTGGAGTGCCTGCTGCTGCTTTTGTCTGAGAACATGGGGATTTAGTAAGTTACAATGACAAAGTGAAAACAAATTATGTATACGAGTTGGAATTTAAGACATTTTGTAAACAACACATTCCTGTTAATGATTTCCACATTTATAAATATTTTCCAGCCAGAAAGTAGCATCCTAAGTGCTGCACTTTTAGAAAAATATGAAGCACAACAAGAAAGGAGAATATTCCATTTAACCAACTAAAAAATTCCCTTTAAAATTTCCTTATCTTAGAAAATTCTGGCTCTTATCTTTCTGCAAACATACCCCCGACAACAACTCTGAAACCACGGGGAACCTAGTTCAAACACAGGCCTGAACCTCCAGGATTTAGTGCAAAGACACAATCAAGTAGAATTTATTCTGGTTCAGGACAAGTAACTGACCAAAATCTTTTTTTGTTTTATTAAAAATTAATAAAAACATATTTGCAAATACATGGCAACTGAACGGGAATAAACACATTGCATCTTGTTGGTTTTATCTTTGCAAAAACCTGTGTAAAAAAGATAGGTTGTGGTTTTAACCAGGCTATTTTTTGTGCTAAGTAGCTTCAAATTTACTGTATAGACATGACAGCGGTGCCAACCTTCTCATCTCACTCTGGTCAAGGAAGCAAATAAGTGCATTTCCCAAAACGTCAAACTATTCTGTTAAATGCACTGTATGTGATTTTAAGTTAGACTTGAATAAGAATGTTTTGAATACTTGATTCTTCATGTGTAAATCTATGTGAAACTACAGATTCCAACCATAGCTGGCATAGGAGCAAAAATCCCAGATGTGGGTGTATTGTCACCTGCTGCCATGAACAAAGTCTCCCTGGCCAGCAGCCAGTGTTGGGCGGCAGTGATCAGTTCAGGAAAGTCTTTTTTGGTGGCAGCCAGCTCTTCTATCTGGTGCTTCACGGTGGCCAAAACCTGAATGGAAACCCAGAAAAGAAGCTGAGGATTACATTCACATCTGCAGTAGTTACACAGATGAAATTAAAGCAAAGTGAATGAGAGCTGCCTTGAAATCTGCAGCCTGATTTTATTTATCAAAGATTGTTAAGTACATGTAAAAACAGGGAGAAGAGAGAAAGCCGTCTTTATTTCATCTTACTCAAGAGCAGCTACAGTACTGTGCTTAGATGTCTAAGAAATCACTGTATTCCTATTTTCGATCTCACTTCTAAGAAAGGAGTGCTGCATGCTTCAACATCTTCCAGTGGTGTCACAAAACCCAAATATTTTGCCTTCTTTTTCTATCACTTGATGATACACAAGCCTCGGGGGACGTAAAGGGAAATAAAAGGCTCACTCCTGTCTACACGCAACATATTAGAGTTACCTGGTAAAGGGAGCGGACGGTCGGCTGAAAGACCAAGTTGGTGTTGAGGAGGAATGAGCGCAGGAGGGGCTGAGGGTAGGTCGCCAACTGGGCCAGGATGCCCGTCAACAACAAGTTGACATGAAGCGAGTTAGACAGCATGTTCTCCATACGAGACAGCAGCACACTGACAAAGGGACCTGCGGAAAGAATAATCATGAACTTGACATTTAATCTTTGGTCAACAATGAGGCTGCTGCAGACAGAAGATTTCCTTCCTCAACTTACCAGTAAAAGGCACGGAATGGCTTCTACCTGCACTTCCACTGGGAAACGTGTTCCCAAATGGTGATTGCAGTTTCTCTGGCTCTGGCATCTCAGAGAAGGAGGTGAAGTCCATCTCCTCCTCCTCCACCGGTGTGACCAGCTTCTTCAACTCTCCATCAGTTTTGACCCGTTTTCCACCTGCTTCAGTATCCAACGTTCTAATGAGGTCCTCATATTGAGCCAAAAGGTCATCACCCAACTCAGCAGCAGCGTTGTTTTGGAGGTTGGAATTACAATCTGTCTGACCTTTCACCTTTGTGTCCGAGCTATTTTGGCTGTTATCAGCCATCAGAAAGGTTGGAAGTGTTAGATCGAGCCCATTTTTCAGAGGAACGTCTGCCGAGTCTGGTTGGGTTTCTTCGGATGGAGACGCACAGGAGTTCAGCTTACCGTGCTCGACATCTCTGGCGTCTTTCTTGGCAACAAGATCGTATACCATAGTGTCATCCTGGAACTCATTTTCCTCAATATATGAGCCTTTTACCAACATGATGGCTGTTTTCCTCATCTCCTGGATGTGCTGTGGGGGCTCAGGAGCAAGAGGCTGCTGTGGAGATTTACTCTCCACAAGGGTCTCAGCAGTCTGCACCGGGCACGCATCGTAACTGTCATCCCACTCCAGCTCCAGCTGATTGATGGAGGGTGGCTCTGGATTCAGAGGGGGGCAGGGTCGAGGCCGCGGAACTAGCGGCTGTGGTACCATCTGGGTTTGCCGACTCTTCAACCCTGGCTCCTCGAGGACGCCGGGCTGGTATTTCTCAGGAGGGGGGTCCTCACCGTCATACAAGGCCGACCAAACCTGGCAGGCCCGTATGCAGCTGCTGATGCTCAGACGAGCATCGTAGAGGTAATGAAGATAACTGACATCCAGGTAGATTTCTGAGCCGATGGTGCAGGAGTTACCTGAGCCATCATCCTCTTCTAAGAAGCTCTGTTTTTCTTCTGGGAAAAACAAATAGAAAAATGTTGATAAAAGCTGGCGTGCAGCGTCTCCGCGCAGCGCTCACACAGAACTGAACTAATGAGTTTGACACGTAACTACAGGGAGTGTAAGTGATGTAATACAGCGAAACAGGAGGAGATCTCACTATTTGATAAAAAACACCATCATTATCCCTGTTCTATGTTCATGTCCCAGGTAAATGCAGATAGACACCTTGCAGTGCGCTGTACTCAAATTTCAAAGTATTCAGTAGTCTCAAAAGAGCATTGTAAAAACCTCCTAGCCTTCCATATAGTGCACCATATACTGTGGATAATTTATTGCAACTTGGGTCTTTGTTTTGTAGTTTTTGTAACAACATTGTCCTGGCAAAGTTAACTGCAGAGATTTGGGAAAGCAGAGCCATTGCTAGAGAGCCCAGCATGGCAGGAAACACAAGCAGTCAGATGGTCAGACAGGTTATAAACAAACATGCAGATCAGCCAAACTTACTTGGAACAAAAAACAAAGGCCAGATGGTAATATATTATTATTGTCATTATTTGCCGGCTGTAATCATCCACCACACTTTACTGATCAACTTCCTGGTTCAACTTGTGCTGTTTCCTTGTGTAATGGGGCATTATTACCAACATTTCGGCTGTGCACAGTTTCTGTTTCCCCTCCAAATAAAATGGTTTAGATAATCTGACTGTTGGCTTGTTTACAACCTGTATGTTTGTTGTCTCATCCGACTTCATTATAGCACTGTCTCCCGGCTCCCAGAGCTGTGCAATTACTTTTGCTCTGAATGTGATGTTATCATAGCCCATTGAAATGTTGTCCAAAGCTGCAAAAACTAAAATCCAAGTTGTAATAACTCAGACAAAACGTTCCTTTAATGTCCCGTCCCTCTTACCTGTGGTGTTGGCGTTGTTGGGGGTCTCTGCACCCTTGGAAAAGAGAATGGAGTCCAGCTGCCGGAGGGGTGGAGGGCTGTGATCAGGAGAGCAGCAGGATGGCGTTAATGCCAGGATCTTGGCTGACGACACCGAGTAGCAGTCCCTCTCCCTCACCACACGTCTCTGACTCAACATCATGTGATTACAGGGGATCAGGTACCTGGGGAGACAGATGGGAACGGATCCTGTTAGGAAAACCAACGGGATGTCGTAGGAGGGGGACTACGCAAACAGACAGATGGTAACACAAATCTGCAGTGGGAGGTAAAGGAGAGGAGAGTAAAAGCTCATGAAGTCATAAACCAATTAGATGTATCATGCTTCATAACTGGGGTAGGTCTGTGTGGGTGCCACTCACCTCAATATGAGCTGCAGCATCACATCTTCACAGTACAAGCCAATAAGAGTGCGGAAAAGTGCCAGTGACACAGTGCCCAACTGGAGAGTTGAACAGAGACACAATTTTGATCATTTATCAAAAAGATAAGTCACTTTCACAGCAAAAGGTGCATTTACTGGTCGCAGCTTCTCAAATGTGAGAATTTGCTGCATTTTTCTATTTTCTTTCTTCGTATATTGAATATATTTGGGTCTTGGGTTGTTGGTTGGTTGTTGGTTGGTTGGCTCTGGGAAATTGGACATTTTCAGTAGACATTTTATAGACTAAACAATTAACTTACAAAATAATTAGAGTTCAACAGATCATCTAAAAATGTAAATAATTTGCATCCACATGTTCTACTAACAAGCATCTACAGCCATGCTAGCAGCTCTGTGAGACTGTACTTACAGAGGTGCTTTGAGCTAAATGCTAACATCGGCATGCTAACATGCTAATGTTCAGCAGGTATAATGTTTATCATGTTCACCATCTTAGTTGAGCGTGTTAACATGCTAACCTTTGCTGATTAGCAGTGAACATAAAGTTCAACTGAGGCTGATGGGAATGTCAGTTTTGTAGCCATAGGGAAAGTCAGCAGATCACCAAAGTCATCAGGATTCATCATCTGAGGAACATGAATATTGCTGGAATATTTCAGTCTGGAAGTGTGGGACCAACAGACCAGCACTGCCACCCACAGAGGTATACTGCTAGCAAGGTTAAAAATGACTGTAAAATAGAGCTTAAAAAAAAAAAAGATGATTCAATATTGAGTTTTTTGTCAAATATTATGTTTTTTTATATTCTGTGTACAAGTATTTCCTTAAATCAAAAAAGGTACTTAAAACAGACATCTCAAACAGCATGACTACCTGAGAAGTGCAATGTTATTAAAACATCAAAAAGGTATACAGGAATAGGAATAAAACAGCTGAAAGGTGGAATATGTGCATGTTGGTCAATGTTAAAGTTGGCTCAAGGTCAAAAATCTGAAAAGCAAACATGTTTCTTATTTTTGTTACTCAGTTGCAGGTGTGTCAAAGCTTGACTGTTCGCCAACACTGGAGGGAACTCCCCGAGTCATTTACACAGGCAAACAGCAATGTAAAGAGCATTCAGTTCTGCCAACAAGATGTTCTAACATATAGGACTATTTTGAAATGCTAACAGGCTATATCACTGCAACTGAGCATCACCATGGCAACCATCTGCCAGCTTTGGTGCTGACATTTAACGTTTCATCATGGGTCCGAGTGCCTCTGGGGCAATTTTTCTAGTTATTAAAGGTGAGTCATGCTGTATTTGAATGCTGTGTGTGTGTGTGTGTTTTTAAGACAAACCATAACATGTGTTCTTGGTAGGTTGCTGGGTTTGTCTTATACCTGGAAGGGTGTGTTGATGCGGCTGACTAGAGTATCTAAAATGTGGACGCTCTCATGTCGGTGGAGGAGGATGAAGGAGAGGAAGGTCTGCAGCAGGGCCGGCTCAGAAACACTCCTCAGGAAGAGGTCGAGGTATGCTGTGGTGGTCATCACCTCCTCTAGGGTCAGCTTCACAGAGGTGGGAAGACAGGAGTATAAGGTCAGTTCATATAACAAATAAAAACATCTTGCCAGAGAACAATCTGTTGACCTTGTCTACAGTATACAGCAAGATTCTTGGTATGATATGTGGATATGCTTATACAAATTTGAATATACAGTACACCGTTTATCACGGTGTTAATTAGCATAATCTAGTTCTTCAACTCTGCAGACAAAAGCAAAAGTATTTTTTATGAATCAAACTTGAGTAAAAGGTCCATTTGGACAGGATTTATTTTGCCCAGTTAAATTTTAATAGTGCATTTGCTGATTACTTATTTTAAAGCAATTGTTTAAATATTTGGGGAAATATACGTATTCGCTTTCTTGACCTGGATTTAGATATCTGTACTATAAATGTAAGGCTACAGCCAAAAAGCCAGATAGCTTAGCTTAGTACAAAGACTGAAACCAGCTACAGTAGCTTGGCTCTATAAAAATAATAATCTGCATACTAGCACCTCTGAAGTTCACCAATATATATACGTTATGTCGTTTGTTAAACCCAACTGACTGTTTTTTGTTTGTTGTTGTAACTTTGGACAAAATGTCAAACTATTCCTTTAATTGGGTAGCTTTTCTCCCCCTAGCCCAGGATTAATTACAGTGTCAGATTTCCCAAATATATTGGTCTTCCTTTAATATGGTAATGTGGAAAATGCTATACAGAACAATAAGTTTAGTACTGAGGAGAACTTTATTAACAACTTGGCCATGGAATATACTGTATACTTGTCTAAATGAGGCATTACATAGAGGTGAAGAGGAGCGGAAGAAGAGGACCAACCTTGTGGAGAGCTGGTGCTAGGACAGGCACGAGGAATCCATTGTAGATGTAGCCAACTAGCTGGTCTCTGATATCAGGGTGGGACACCTGCAAACAGTCAACACAAAGACATAAAGTCAGTCAAGAGTGCAGTCGAGCAGAAGGTTGCAGCCATTTACCACATGTGAACACTGGCAGAGCCTTGTCACGCTTTTTCACCTGAATAACAGCATTGCAGAATTCCAGAGAGTTGAGGAACTGGACGAGGGACGGCATCTGGAGCCAGTCCTCTTTGTGCAGGCAGTGCCACTCCTCATTGGGAACCTCCAGCTTGGTGGGCAGAGATGAGTACAGGCCGCTCAGCCCTGTGGCCAGCACCTGAGGGGGGAGAGGGGCGTCAACCTCAAATAAGTTACACTACTCTAGATAAGGTCTGTAGCAGATTTGGGATTTAAAAAGTTGGGGTAGGCAGTGTTTTTTTCAAGTCGAGAAATCCATTATAACCCTTCAGCAAATTGTAATTCAAGTTGTCGGAGAGAAAACGTCGATTTCATCTCTTCTTCTTGGCTCGGTGATCAGTCTTTAAAAATCTAGCCCGTGACATGTTAGTATGCTGACATTAACAGTTAGCCCAAGTACGGCATGGCTGTAGACTTAAGTTTGGTTTTAAAATGATCCATTTTATAAATTCACCAGTAACTACAAAGCTTCGGTCTATCCAGGAAGATGGCTGTTCCTGAGAGATGTGTCATACAGATTTTCTTAGAGCACTTTTCCCCGTAACGCTATTTAGCTATTAGCCTCCACAGCAAAACTACACACTGAAAAAAGACTAGGCCTGTAAAAGAAAATAAAAAAGGGAGTATTTCCTGCTCATGGTGGGAATTGTTGGGTCTCTGTAAATAAGGAGTTGGTCTAGACCTGCTCTATATGATATGGTGCTATATAAATAAAACAGAATTGAAAAATGTTTTACATGTACTGTAGATAGTCACACCGTGTTGCAAACCTATTATGTGATATAAAGTCTAATAAAGTCTAATGAAAAATAACCTGACAAAGTGATCGCAGAGAGAACATTATGGGCTTCATTAAACATTAATGAGGTCGTGCATGGCATACATGATATACGCACACGCCTTCTCTGCAGTCAATTTTCAGATTTATAACTGTTTTACTGCTCACTGCAAAACACTTTTGTAAATCATTTCTTCTTTTCAATGATGTGATGCAGATGTAAGCAGAGCGCTGCAGCAGCCTACTGGTCCTCCTTGCACAGTAAGAGATAGCATACATATGGATTTATGCCTCCTACAGGTCAGCTCTATAAATAATTGTGCAGCAAAGAGTTTCTTTGCCTATAAATTTCCTGCCATAATCATCACTAATTCATTCATTAATGTCAGACATTCCACATAACAAACTAGTATTAATATGAAATAAGTATTTACATGGTAGGATTTCAAACACCAGAGTCTATAGCCCCGCCGTCTAATTTAACTGTAAGATGAGTGCATCATTAGTGTTGCACTGATATACTGTACATCCTCTATAGGATTATCCTTGTAGCCTGCCAGTGGAACCAATTAAATTCAGACTCCAATTGTTAAACTGGCGTTGCATCAACAGCTACTTTTCAGTGCAATGTCTGCAGCTGGGTAAATGGCATTATTTACATGGGATTAGCTTGCAACCGTGCCATAATCTTGTGAATGCCAGACATTTCTAACATTCAGTGCCAGAGACGTTGTAACCTTGCTTCAGTTGTCGTCATGAATTCATCTGCATATTTTGGCCCGATTATGATGGCCAGCGTCACAGTAAAGTCTTGGATTTCAGAGTGGGAGTAAGAATAAACAAAAAGCTTGAGTTAGCTAGTCCCTCTCTGTTAAGTGTTCCTGAGTTTGTAGGATACCAAAAACCACCAAGTGAATGAGAGCAAGAGAAAGAGAGAAGGAAAGGTAATTCATCATTTGGGACTTACCGGACAGAAAAAAGTATTCTCTGCTATGTGTTTGGCCACTCGCTCGTTCTCAGCAGACAACGACATGATGAGCAGCAGTGCATCTCTGGCTTGCTGGCCCACTGTGCCCTCTCTGTGGATGAAGGGGATGAGCAGGGAGAAAATGAGGAAGTTGGTGGCTCCCTGGTCCTCGCTGGTGTGGAAAAACAGCTCCAGAATTGAAGGGTCCTTTGCCAGAACGCAGCACAGCTGGTTGAGCAGCAGCACCAGCTCGGCCTCCACCTCGGACGCTGCGGTGCCTGAACAAGACGACAGCAGCATCATGAGCGGCCGCAGGATGGGCTTGTGATGCAGCAGAGGCTGGTGCGCCTGGCCCACCAGCATCTCATACATCTTTAGCTGCTCCAGCTTCATGTCGTCTGTGAACTCCCGGCGGAGGCTCCACACAAAGAGGCGCTCCATCACGTTCTCCATCACCACAAACTCCAGGATGGGGCCCATGGCACCAGCCTGACCGCTCTCCTCCTCCATCAGCAGGAACAGCATGTGCTCCACATAGTTCTGCACCGCGCTCGCCTCGTCGCCGGGGATGGGGCCGAAACGAGGGCCGCTGCCAGAGCCGGCACTGAGGTTGATGACACTCAGGGAGGCCAGGGTGGAGATGCTGCGCAGGGGATCATGCTTTTCTAGGATCTTCACCACCTACGGTAAGAAACAAGAAAAATATTACTTTTACTGAACACATTATATATATATATATCTCATTTGATTTTCAAGAAATAACAGCTGCAAACTTTGCAAAGTAATTTAGTGTGCTTATGTATCATAGCTCATAACTACACTCAAATAGAAAGAGACAGCCACAGGTTGTAGAATTGGACTTCAAAAATACAGCATTACATTTTTAAGTAAAGGACACAATACTTTAAATAGATTTGTCAGCAAAGTATAAAAGGCTTTTTGATTTCTGATGAATCACTTCACCACCAGATTGACTGGGAATGACAACCTGCCACATTTACTGGGCTTAATACACGTTAATTCATTTTTCAATGCATGCTAGAGTGACACTCTCACTTCTTGAGATACAGCAACAAAACACCACTGCAATCAGAAGGTATGTTTTATATAGGAATGTCATTTTTACATACTATATGACTACATATGAATGCGTCATATACAGTAAACTGAGTTTTCTGCCTGCACTTTGAACTGTATTTCCTTTTGAAAAGAGGAAATATCAAACAAACAAAATGTATATTGTAAAAGGCTGTTTGGAAGTGGACAAACCTTTATTGGTGGGCCACCCAAATTAATTCAATACACAATGTGAAGACAAAGATTGATAGAAACTCAATCAACTAAATCAAATGAAGAAGCCAATTTAAATGCTGAAATGTAAAAAGTGCAAACACTGAAACGGTTTCCAATTTATGTTGACAAAGAGAACCTTAAGGGTTTCCGCTCACATAGCATACAGTTAATGAGCTATACGAGGGACATTTAACCTATGGTATAAGTCAGTTTTAATCTCATTTGTATGGACCGTGCTTCTATGCAGTGTATATGTTGCAGGTAAAACCATTCCCATCTCCCTGTCAGGTTAATTATCAACAACAATGGGGTGTAAATAAACCAGCAGCACAATACAGATAAACTCAGTTTGGTAACAGAGTGAAACAGTCCTTTGTGTATCTAGTCCCTCCCTTGTGTGTCCGCTGCGTAGAAACCAGAGTCACAATAATAGAGCCAATGTCCCCAGCCTGCCACTGCTGCCATGACAATAACTGGCTGTGCACAAGAGAACGGCACATGGCTGATGGAAACAAGAGAACAGAGTTTGTAATCCCTGTCTGAGCCCGATGGGGCCTGGCCCAGTGGCCTGAGGCTCGGGGATCAATCCAGTTCAGGCTCCCTGGACATTACTGTACTGACAGGAAAGGGCCAGGTTTGAGAATCACTTGAGGACATGTGAAGGAGTCAGATTACCTGCTGGCATAACACCGTCAAGGTCAACTATGGACAAAGTTATGGTTGGTTAAAGTACTATGTGTTTGTGCTGTTCTGAAATAGTACACTGTGCATTTAAAAAACGGTGTTAGAAATTGTTTAAAAAGAAATTTGTTTCATGCATCATCGTCACCACAGGCCACATCTGGCAGAATAAATCTTAGTGGGGAAAGTGAAAGCGCAGCATTTGTCCCCTGCACATTACCACCAGAGCAGCGCCCATGAGCAAGGCCCTTAACCCCCAACTGCCCCAGTGGAGCTGGTGTGTGTGTGTGTGTGTGTAAAAATGTGTTTTGAGAATGAGGACAGCACTGCTCTCAGTGAAACTTCCCTGAATAAATAAAAAGGTAAAAAAACACTACAGTGAAAGTTTACATTAATGTCAGAAAACATATGACCATAATATGCACCATGTTTTCAACCAAAGTGGATATATAGACCTTTACATTTGTTTGATGTCACAAATGATGTCACAAATGTTTTTTATAAAAACTTACATTTTATTACAAAGCAAATAATTAGAGAGTTAAAACAATTTTAACTAAACTTTAAAACTTTTTAGAAGTTGTAACAATACATAAATGCCAAATTTGCTGATGCTGGCATCTTGTCTTAAAAACTGCTGGAGTATGTTTAGTCAGCTTCTGAAGTACAGGCTTAGATGAGTGTTTTGATGCATATCTTTTGCATTATTAATACAAGACTACATGCTGTGTCAGATTCAGGCAGTGCTCTGAATGAATGACCAATTAAAAAAAAAA
The DNA here is from genome assembly GCA_036023855.1 of Gadopsis marmoratus. Lineage (NCBI taxonomy): Eukaryota > Metazoa > Chordata > Actinopteri > Centrarchiformes > Percichthyidae > Gadopsis > Gadopsis marmoratus. The sequence continues at coordinate 28,512 of JAVQJF010071890.1, forward strand.
GTTAACACTGCAAAAAGAATCCCAGATATTAGATTATAATTGGGATGAAACAATAAAACTAATTAGTTTCAAACCTTTATCACGCATAAAATCTTTGCTTCCATTTTAAAAAAGGAAGTGTTATTGTAACCAGCACAACACAACTTCACCTGAGGGATGAGAGCAGGTATCCAATTTAACTGAAACACCTATTTTGCCTGACTTTGTCTCCTCTTTCGGTTGGGTTTGATGCCAGAGAACTAAAGCCGAGTCTGACGATGTTCTTAAATGTTCACTGGATGGGAAGGTTTCCACATAAGCTGCACATGATACTAAAATAGAAACACATTCATAAAACTTTGGCATTAACCATGAATGAAATGAGTCAGTACATCTGAAGAGCCACAGTGACAAGGACCAAACTGCTGCCCATACTACACTGTCTGTAGCTAAAGATTGCTTGCAGCCACGGCAACTGACAGATCACTTTGCATGTCACAACAAACACAATGAGCTCTCTGAGGCCTGAGAGTGGCAGATAAGACACAGCAAATTAACACAAACCTAATCTGCCAATGAAACAGGCAGAGAATCTTACAGAGGGACGAGGCCAATATTACTTACAACATGTTACTCGGATTTCAAGGTTTTCCTGAGAGAAACCAAAGTCAGAAGCACTCTTATCGGGCTACAGATTATCTGAGCATGGAAACCCGACTCTGCAGGAGCACAATCGTGCTGCCAGTTTGCCTAAAGCAAAACAAGCTTGAATCTGGAACAGGGAGTTCTCATTTCTCTGTTCGCAGTCAGTAGGGAATGATAGATGTCCTTTACCAGACAGGAATTCATGCATGTGTTAAAAACAAAAACTACAAACGGTCATAATATGGAAGAACCAAGGTTAATGTACCATCATATTCAATGCCAAGTCAGTCTACACTTGGTGACACCTTAAGTTTGTATTCAAAACAATCTCACCTACAACACAGAATTTCCACATCTGTCTGCTGCTACAAACACATCCAACATAATGCCACTGTGTCACTGCAATAATTCACCTAAACATAATAAACTATTTGACAAAAGAATACAAGTAATGTCCACTTACTGGAATTCTACTTAAGTAAAATTCCAGTGTCAGTCTACTATTTCCAAGGTCAATAATGAAACTTCAAGCTCAATTTATCAAACCGACATCAGCAATTCAAATAATTCTTCAAGAAACCAAGGAAAGTAATATACATCAGAAAGCACAATTCAGACAAAATTAAAAAGACAAAAGATATAGTTGGCATTTCTACTAAAAATAATACCAAATTTATATAGCACCTGTAAAAACTGCATTTACAACATGAAAGCAAGTAAAAAGATTAAGATCAAAAGCAAAATTCAAAAGATTAACAGCCAAGAAGATTTTAAAATGAAGTTGATAAAAGATGATATGAAACAATATAAAATATAAAAATGACATCACATGAAAGCAAGTCTATAAAAACAGGTTTTAAGAAGTGATTTGAAAGAGGTTACTGATTCTGCAGCCTTAACTCCTCAGGCAGGTTGTTCCAGAGTTGAGGTGCCCTGATGGCAAAGTCTCGGTCACCTTTAGATTTAAGCCTCGACTCTGGAACGACTAGGAGGGACCTACCTGAGGATCTAAGGCTCTGGCTCATATTTCTGCTAAATAGCTTGGCGCCAGACCCAGGTGTGCCTTATAAGTGATCAGTAAAATCTTAAAAATAAATTCTAAATCTAACAGGGAGCCAATGGAGAGAAGGCAGGATCGGGGTGATGTGATGTTGTCGGTTAAAACCAGTAAAAAGCCGAGCTGCTGTGTTTTGAACTAGTTGGAGGCGAGAGAGTAACTTCTGGTTGATGCCAGAAAGGAGGGAGTTGCAGTAGTCAAGTCTCGAGAAAACGAGAGCGTGTATTACTTTTTCCAGATCAGACTGTGAAAGTATTGGCTTGATAAAAAAAGTTCAATTAGGTTGTTAAAAATTCTTTAAAATCATATCTATTCATTCTACCTAATTGAAAAATCCATAATCTAAGTATTTTTCAGTTTAACTGCAGAAGAACTACAAGTTGCCTTCTACTTTTCTGAAAAGTTCATTCTCAGTGTATGTGCACTCTGGGTTCACACTTGCAAGTTGTGATGTCACTAAATCATGCTCGTGACTTTAACTAACCAAATAACCCAACTAATCCATACAAGCTTATCTGATGGCAAAATTAATAAAAAAAAAAAAAAAGTCTGCTTAATTTAGCTGCGAGCACCACATAGCGAGGGCCCCCTCTGTTGAAAGGGTCAGACCTCACACCAACATCCGCTAATTTAGACAGAAAAGCAGCTGACACTTAGTTACCAACACACTTTTCTATCCCCCTCAGTGTCTGGCCAGTGTCGTACTTATGTCAGTGTGTATAACATTTGTTGAGCTCAGTGTGGGAGGAGCAGCTCTCGCAGGCTGCCAGGAACCACAGGGGTTAACAGGGACACATGCTGCTGCAAAGAGCCAAGAGTGTGGGACAGTCGGCTTCACGCTGCCAAGATTCCACTGGCCATAACTGCACTGCAGTTTATGGCTTGTTGGGACAGTCAGTCTCTACTGTGGGAGTAGGATTTGAATAACTTTTGCACGCTTTTGTTTTTTTTTTTCTTTTTGTTAAAGTGCTGGTTCCCAACCTGTGAGTCACAAGATAAATTTGAGGAGTAAAAAGAAAAGAAAAAAGATTAATAATGATTCTAGACTTTTCTATCATGGCTCTTTTCTTGTGAAATACTACAACGTTCTACCTCTTCAGGCTTCAGTCTTTATGCTAAGCTAAGCACCTCCCAGCTATACTTAAACACAGACTTAAGATTAGCGTTATTTTTTTTTATATTTCTTTGAACTTTTTGAGTGTAGTATTGACCTTCTCATCTGACTCTGTGCAAAAAAGTAAATTCATAAAGAAAGTCTATTTCCGGAAATGTCAAACTTTTCCTTTGAGCTGTGGGACGCTTGACTTCGTGCTGGCGTTTACCTGAGCCCAGTGGTTCTTGAACACAATCATGCAGGTCTCTGGATCCACCCCTTTCAAGACCACAGACTGCCCATCTCGGTTTCCATTGACAACCATGGAGGCCATCATGGTGACCAGATCATACGTGGGTTAAACCATGTCATAGGCAGGAGAAGGTGGGCATTCTGACTGCTTACTGGGTGCAACCACAACCACAGGAGGATGCATAATCACAGAGGATCTGAGGATGCAGGGGAAAAAAACAAAACAAAAAAAACACAACACAAGCAGACATCATCATACACAGAGCCACAAAAGGTTGCTTCATAAAATAGCAGCACAGATGCAATGATATGAATGGTGTAGTGCATTTCCTTCCCTCTGCATGGCTAGACAGCAGCTATGATATGTATGCAGGAAAGACAACAATAACAGGCAACGTCAGATGAGTCAGTAGGAGAGAAAGAGACGCGTCTTGCCCAACTTTGGACTGAGCTGTCAAGATTGCTTTTGGAAACTGCAGGCCCCCTGACATCACTCTCTTTACAGAAACATTTTTGACATCAGAAGGCGAACGGCAACCGAGTGTGAACAACTCTGGCTGAGTTCGGGGGAAACAAAACAAGATTGCTAGCCACGTCAGAAGCTCTGCACATCAGTTCCAACACTCACATTAGCACTGTGGAAATTTGGAAGATGGCGATGCCGGCCGACCCCCCCCCCAGGAACTTATTTGTAGTTTCCCTTGGAGACGACATTGCTGGAAAGACTGATTCTGCTAAACCAGACAGAAGGTTTCTTTGAAAACACTTGGAACAGAAAGAGTTCCAAGTGGAGTGCATTTTCAAACAGGATAATGTGAGAAAAGGGGTCCTGTAATTACTGGTAAATAAATAAAATACATCATTTTATAACAAAACTAAGAGTCTGCAGCCATGCTAGCGGCTCTGTTAGGTTGTACAAACAGCAGTGCTTTGACCTAAATGCTGACATCATCATGTCAACATGCTCACCATGACAGTGATAATGTCGAAGCATAACATCCTGGTGTTTAGCGGGTAATGTTTACCATCTCAGTATTGTTAGCATGCTAACAGTTAGCACAAAACACAAAGTGAGGCTGATCAGAATCATAATTATTGCCACGTAGGTTTTCACATACAAGGAATTTGCTTTGGTGAATTGGTGCATAAAAACTTAAGAAATATAAAATAAGTAAAAATAAGATAAAATTTAAAAGATGGGAATCTCATTAGATTTATATATCCGATGGATATTAAGATATGCTTGTCCACTACCTGATGATCCCCTGACTTTCCTTCTAGCGCCATCAAGGTTTTTCTGATTCATCCTGTGGGGAACATGAATGTCTGTACCACATTTCCTTGGCATTCTATCCAACCGTTCACTCAAAACCACAATTGTCAACCTCATGGTGGTGCTACAGAAAAAGTCAGGGGATCTCCAAAGTCAATAGGCTTCATCCTCAGGGAACCATGAATGTCTTTACAATGTTTAATCTAATCCATCCAATATAGTCAATTCTGGACCAAAATAGTGGACTGACATCCTAGAGCCATGTCGCTAGCATGGCTAAAAAGCACACGACATTGTTTAAGTCTGTCCGTCTCAGAGCACTAATACAACTTCAGGGCAAAGTTCAACACTCAACGCAGGATCACATAGATTCTGTCACCACAGGAGGTCGACACCCAGCAGCTGCATGCCACAATACCAAATTAGAGCCTCTAGCTCCAGCCCCAGCCCCTAAATGTGCCCCTCAACCAATCCGAGCTTACCCCCTTCTTTTGAATCCCCTTTGCCCCAGTACCACGGAAACATGCCCACCAACTACATAGTTTAGTCCCAACACCATCAAACCTTCACCATCTGCTCTCAGTTAGAGGAGGTTGGATTCTTGAGAAGGAATGTAAAAGCACCGTGGAGTGTGTGTCAGATTGTGTGTGTGTGTGTGTGTGTGTGTGTGTGTGTGTGTGTGTGTTCTGGAGGGGTTTCTTACCTTCGCTGAAACATCTTTAACAGTGACGGGTCACTAAGCAGACAAGGACCTCATTCTTGTCCTGTTGTCACAAAGAAAGAGCGAGAGATGAGGACATGTCAAGAGAGGAGCAGGAAGTGAGTGTCCGTGTTAGAGGCCAGGCGTAGTGGGAAGTGAGTGGACATGAGTAAGCTGCTCCGAACACCACGTGGATGGAGATGGAGAGGACGAGGCTACAGGGAGGGAGCGTGGGAGTGACTGGAGAGCAAGAGGGGGCGGGAGTAGAAAGGAAAAACAGGGTGAGAGAAAGTCTACAGAAGAGGAGGAACAACAAGAAAAATGGCAGCATAACAAGTACAGAACAGATCGTATGTCAGCACTTCACATTTCTGCAGGAATTCAACTTGAATGTCACATCCTCATGATCCGTTTCCCACCCTACACATGAAATTAATTTAACCAAAAACACATGGCTCAGCTTCACTAGCAGAACGGATATGATTATTACATCCAGTGAACAGGTGAAAATGTTTGCTACGATTTCATGTAAAACACAAAAGCAGACAATATAACACATTTTTTTAAACTCTAAAATATCAAAATATTTGCCTAAAAAATCCATTAGTGGCTGGGCCAACGTCACTGGCAGGGCAAACAGTTAGTACTGAAATCACATAAGTCATAGTTTGGTAACATATTAGAAGGGAAAGAATTATTAACTCATGCTGAGCCTTTTTTCCGACCTGGAGACGCAGAAATAGGGTCTTAATTTAACAACAGTGTGCCTGATTTGCTGCAGCCACATTTCGAATTGCCCTGTCCATCAGCCTGCTTTCTGCAGCGCGCTCTGGCCAGACTCCGCCTTACTCTGCCCCTCAATCTTGTGTTGCTCATTTGTCCGAGTGCTGCTGTCTCAGTGTTGGTACAGCTGTGTTGTGGGTTATTGATGCCGATGGGTTATGGTCAAAAACCTTCATAGTTGTTGTTTTTCAGTGGCAGGCCAGGCAGGATTAACCTGATGTAAGCTGCGATTAGCTTCCCTCAGACAACAATACATTTCCCCCAACTCCTCTCAATTATGCTCCATTTGGTACTGTAGATTTCTGTCTTGGACTATGAGCCAAATAGGTCAAGTTTTGGATTTACAAACTCAATACACCACAACTGAAACTGAGCACCAGCAACCTATAATACTCAAAACAATCCAACGAGGGCCTGAAATATGAAATGTTCCAGTACAACAAAGATTGTCATGACCTACATCATGCTCTCACAGAGTTACCCAGAAGACACTGCTCTACTTCTCCAAAATAACCTGAAATACAGTAGAGCCAGAAATGGGACAAGCAGAGCACATGCCAACATAATAGGTTGTTAAAAATACACCTTACGTGTGTGTGTGTGTGTGTGTGTGTTAGTGAATCTGAAACTTTAGTTTGAAATAGTTTAAGATCCCAAATGCAGTGTTGTGAGTGTATGTTTGTCTGTTCACAGTCTCAAACTGCAGGCGTAGTAACTCCCGATTTCCAATTATTGAAATTTGATAATTGCACATGTTTGTTGCTTCGAGTCCACAGCTAGAGACACAATCAATAGGGGAAATCCAGCCTGGGATTTCCTCTCAGTGCAGATACAGTTAGCTAAACCCACAGACGCTGTATATACCCCAGTGTACTTCAATAATAAATCATTTATTCTTTCCTAAAGGGGATACTATGTTGAGGACTATGGACTAATTTCTACCTACCATCCAAATGTCACAAAACAGACTGGCTGGGGGAAAGCAGCATCATAACTAATCAAAAAAAACCTTTTCAGAGAAAATACATCGCACACTGTAACAGTTATTGCTGCCATGTTATTTAACTGAACATGCTTTGATGCACTGATCATATTCCTCTCTTCTCCTTCTGAATGTTGTTCACTCTGAAAATGCATGCTTTGATTTATTCTTAGATGTTGGGCCATGACTGAAGGCCTTACAAACCAAGTGTTGAGTCACACCAAGAGTTATGAACTCAGCTGCCGTTTGTGTTTATTATTAGGTACACCTAGCTATATGTGATGCATAATGCAACAATTTCATACAACAGCCCTGCAATAACTCCTGCCATCATTAAGGTTAGTGTTCAGTTTTTGTTGAAACTGTTTGAGGTTATTATAGGAGCTAAGTCTACTACCTAAGCTACTGAGATGATCCTCTTTAGTTCGAGGTTACCACACGCTACCATTCGCTGCATGTTGCGTTCAGTACAGAATCTGCAGGCTCTTCTTCTCGATTGCATTATAAGAATCCCTTTATTGTTTCCGCTGTGAATCAAGTCCATTTTCCATGGAAAAACCAAACACACAATTTACAGCATGACAAAAAAAAAAAAAAATTTTATTTACTGCCACTGGGCTCAAAAACCCTTTGCCCTTCCGGCTTCAAAACACCTGACGAAAACAGTGACTTTCCTACCGACATACATACCCGAGCTCTAGCTACAAGCACCCAATGCACACACACACACACACAGTAACTAACAATTATATTCTAGTTATTCCAACAACATATATGGCTCCTACAGAGGAGTTGGTTCAACTTCAGTCAGTCTGGAGGCTGTAGCTTGTGGTGCTGCTGAACTGTATCGTGTTATACTGAGGGCTGCTTCTAATATTTAGTCTACACTCGCCCATATATAAACTGGTTGATCAAAATATGACAATTGTGTTCCTGTGGGTCTCTGGTGATCGACAGTGAAACCGAAAAGAAATGGCCACATAAAAAATAAAAATGCTCAACTCAGGGAAATTAAATAACAATAACACAAAATTTGTAGCAAAGCCAAATTGAATGTCCCCTGTCTTTTAAAACTAAATTACCAGACACAATGAACGCGCCATTACTCAAAGCTTTGCCTGGCTTCTTTGTGTGCCCTTTCTAATAGTGGCTCTGGCAGCATTTTAGGAGCTACTGCAGCTAAACTCTCCTACGGGTTACCACAAAATACATATTTGGCTCATCCTTACGAACAAGGAATTAGATGATAGATAGGAGTTGTTATAAACAATCAAATTTTTGCTGAAACATGTCATGCCTTTGCCACGTTGCCAACTTCATTGATTCACATAAGTATACAGCTGGAAACTAGGAATGCGGTGGTGTTGCATAAAGAGCAACAGGCTCCTCGTCTCCTCACTCCCAAAGTCAACATGATGACAAAGTGAGAACATGAGCTTGGCTATTGTGCTGCACCTCAGTGTTTTGCCAAAATAGCTTTGGAGAAATAAAAAAGAAGAAGAGAGGGATAAAGCCCGAGGCTGAGAGGAGCAAACACAGAGGAAACATGAAAGAGAAATGCTCGCCTCTAGGGGTCTTCTTTTTTTTTTTCTGATCTGGTTTCTGGTATCGTCAGCTTTCTGCCATCCCAAAAGGTTTTCAGACACACAGGCGTGGTCTGGACAAGTGGCTCAGAGGCAAGGCACACCGTTTACTCCGGATAAAAGATAAGCTGCCTTTATAACAGGAGTTTTAAACCTCAATCCCAGTCAGAGCAGATATGAGCCACTTTAAACTTTGCAAGAACACATTTCATTGCACATTTCTTTTCTAAACTTTAGCCTTTAGTCTAAAAGTGAAGCATTTTGGGTGTTAGATAGACTGGAGAAGTTGGCAGCCATGGCAACCCAGTGAAAGACAGGCCCATTAAGTGATCGCAGCTCTTGAAATATTCAGGGCAACAGGTGAAGCCACCACCATCGACAACACAGCAGGAAGGAAAAAGCCATTCATTTTCTTATCAATGTCTGTATTATTCCCTTCAGCCAGTGGGGTGGTGACCATTTATCTTTAGGAAAGACAGATTTAAATTGAACGCCAAAGTAAATTCCAGATTTCAAATTATCCTTTGATTCGAGTTCACTGTTAAATGTCTTCAGAAGAATTAATAAAGAGCAATAATGAAATATAATTCACCTTCAATTAGACATGTTTAATTGATAACACAATTTAATTTTGACAACGCCAAATAAATGTCAAAATGGCTGTAAAAACGCTGTCAAATATTTGCCCTGAATCAGTAAAGATATCCCATGCCAATGAATTTTGCTAAAGCGGCTATAAATCAGTATTTTTATATTAGCAATGGATCACGTGACAGCTCCTATATAAAAAAAGCGGTAGATTGTAGCAAAGAAACCACAGAATCGTCACCTGACTCTGCAGTTCCCCTCAGCTTTGCACAGCTCTTTTTTTTTTAAGCATCGTTCAGGTCATCGTTTTGGTTTTACAGCCTGTAACTTTACGGTTTACTCTCATCTCTTCCCATCAGTGTTGTCAGGTGTCCAGAAACGTGACTCCAAATAAACGCTCATGTGTAGATAAGAACCCGTTTCCTAACAAGTTCGCCGTATCAAATTATAAAAAAGGAGATAATGTCGACCTTATCTTTACAGCGTGCTCCACTGCGCCCAAGTGGCCAAAAATAAGTTAATTCAAGTCTAAAGTATTAAGTCTGACACAATAACGAAGCGCGGAACTATGGTTCTTATAAACCCAGGTTCACTGTGAAAAATTATACATCACAGGTTAAGGTTTATTCTCTTTCAGTCTTGATCAAAACAAATCTGTCTTGCTCCACTGACATCATGGCATATTAAAAAGGTAGTGAAGCGTGGAAAAAAGGAGAGTTTTTTGCTGCTGTTCAAATAAGTCTCCAGTGAACTTCATTGTATCGTACATAAATTATAATTTTCCATATGAAGTGTCCCTACAGAGCCTGTTTCTAAACAACCCAACAGGTGCTGAATAATGACTGTGACCAGCTTATGGGATAACACTGTGATTATGTAAGCACATCCATGCTACGCGTCCGAGGATTTTCACATGCACATGAAGGCCAACAGGGTGTTGGCTAGTTGTATTCAACTCGAAACAGGTTTCAGAAGAAAAAAAAAAAAAAAAACATGCTGTTCCTCCCCTATTGCTCAGTGAGCACAAGGAGAGATTCATTAACATGTTCAAACACAAACACAGGTGCTTAGTTTAGCTGGGAGGGGAGGAGAGGCTAAAAGGAGACGCTCAATAAGCACAGCAGTACCAAACACCCAGAAGGGAAAAGTAAATTAAGTAGATAAAAGAGGCCAACAAGAGGATATAAGAGCCCTTATACCCCATTGTTAAGATCAGAGACATGTGGCCAACTTCCCATGCTGCAACGTTTGTGAAAGAGAGTTCAGCCTACCGTCCAGAGAGGAGACTTAGAAAGGCTTTTTTTTTTTTACTGTAGACAGGGATGAGATGAGACAGTATCCTGCCCCTGATTTTGGCATGGTGTGATGTCATCGTTCACCTGTGTGTGCACGAGTCAGCGCTATGGGTGTACACAGTGTGCGTGTGTGCTGATCTTTCTCCGCCGCCCACAGCAGTAAGACGTAACCTTGGATAACACCGTGTAAGGTCCATGTGTCCCATGTTTTTGTCAAACCTTTCTGACAAAGAAATCCCAACAGTTCACATTTTATTGGTTTATTTAACAATATATAACGGTTATATTTTCTGTAAACTTTAACTCCCTACGTCATGGTCTGTTTCTTTTTTTTTTAGACTAAAACAAACAGTTGAATTTAGTCTGACAAGGCAAAGAGTCTACAGTCACACTCTGGGAGGCTTTACTTAGAGCGGTGCTTTGAGCTACATGCTAACACCTACATGGCAACTTAGCTCTATTGTCAATGCTAACAGAATGATGTTTAGGAGGTATGTTGTTGTTGTTCACCACCTTAGCTTAGCGTGTCAGCATGCTAATGCTTGCTAATTTGCACTGTTTTGGCCTTCTTCCTGGGGCTGCTCTGACCTGCTCCGCTGTAAGTGGATGTTTGTCGCCCTGCTGGAACAGGCGCCACTTTTTTATCAGACAGGCATTTATGTCAAGTTTGACATTAGGGCTCAGCAGGTCGCAGGTGAGTAAGAGAGCCTGCTAGGTTTATATTTAGTGCAGATTTGGAGTCCAACAAGGGAAACCTCCACAGTGTAGTCTGTCAGACCGAGAGCTCGGAACACTGAGACGGTCTCCCTCCCCTGCTTTTTGCCTAAATATGCGAATCACAAAACTCTATCATCATCATCATCCCTACCACTGGCAGTGAAGTGTCCCACAAAGCACCTGATAAAGTCTTACAAAATAAAATATCTAAAGCTAATCACAAGTGTTTGTATTATATTGCACATTGTCGCATGTGCAGGGAATAATAAAAGGCATCTTGTTCCAATTAAAACGTCACCTACTGGCAGCTCTACAGACTGGCCCCAACAAGACCCTCAAATTTTTATTTTGTTTGTTTTACAAATATCAGAACGCCAAAGCAGCATCGATAAATGATTAGATTCTTCAGCATGGCCTGGATATGATTAGTGTTTGTGAAACATGGCTGAAACAAAAATGTCTTCTTGCCATTAAATTAAGCTAAAAAGAAAATTAAGAATCTGCCTTAAAAACCCAAATGTTACAGAGGACATGACTTCAGTCAACTCAGTAGCGTCAGTCTTGCTTCCTGAGACTTTATACCACATGTATTTTTTTCCCCCAGACCCTCACAGGCTAAATGAACACATTGTATGTACACAATGTGGGCTGGTGACATCATTCCTACTCCCATGTTGGTATGAGGCTTCAGCCTATCCCCAAGACACAACAGGCATTTGTCAGTGATAAGAACGTGTTTTAGCGTGGCTACATCGCATCTCCTGCTACTTCCTCTTCAGCTCTTTTGCATCGCATCTCAATTGCTGACAAAAGCCACGTCTGCATGTGGAATGGAGGGAGGAGGACTGTACATAGTTCAGAGATAATTATCAGAGAGATGAGATCAAGCTGCAGCACTGCACTCACGTAATTAGCTTTTCTTTTTTTTTTTTTTTATACGAAATGGGAGTCCTTATTGAAAGCTATGATACACAGATGGCTCAAAAACCGTAGTTTTGGTTTTAAAAGGGAATACAGTGCATGCCGCAATGCCTGACGGGCTCCTCTGTGTCAAATATTTATTTGGGAGTGGATAACTGTAAACCTGTTTTTTCTCTCTCTCTTCTATTTTCACCATTTTAAGACAAACTTTTCTTTGCCTTTTAAAACAAGTTCAGTTAAGGAAATGAAAATGTTAACTAGAGCCTTCAAGTGGCTGCACGCTCCTATACGACTACCTTTTTTTTTCCTTCACCCTCATAGATTTTCAAGGCAAAAGGGATGCAAATTAATGTATATGCTGTGGCCCTCAGTAAACACTGGCCTCTTACACGTTGATTTTCCACGCTGATTTTCCGATGACAGACGACAAACTGAGGGCTCCATGAACACAACTTGTACCTTTTATCCGGTTCATTCTTGGACAACAGAAGCGGTTTAAGTTACAATCTAATTCTTTGTACTAATCTGGAACGCAGACTAGCCAAAAAATGGGCCAATATCACAATACATCCCCAATCTGAATCTTTTAAAATGAAATACTCATATATACTTAAACATCACATCGTTATTCTGTTGTAAATGTCTTTAACAGAATCTGTCTGTGTTTTCCGTATGGAGCTACAGTCAGAACGCCGTTAGCCTAACCTAGCTTGCCTGGCTCTCTTCAAATGTCAAAAATAAGCCTACCAACGCCTCCAGCGCTTTCTCATTAACACGCAACTAATTTGTTTAATCTTTACACAAACACAAATGTAAAACCTGGCAACCTCACTGATTAAGCCCCTGCGCCTGGCTTTTCTATGTTAAGAAGTAGTTACAGGACATATCTCCCCCTAAAACCACAAATTGTCTACAACGTGTGTCCATTCGTGAGCTCTGGAAGTGCCATGCATCCACTGTTTAAACTCTAGCTTCACACTTTGCACGCAGACATGAGAGGGTGGCATCAACCTTCTCGTGCAACCCTCATGTTGAGCTGCAGCCAGTCACCACTGCAACGTGGCTTTCATGTTGCCGGTTACTCCTCAGGGTCAGCGTGTGGGAACAAGCCAGCTAATCCCAAACACGGGACAAAGCTGAGCCGGCTGTGTCTGTGGTGGGAAAGGGGTAACAGGTTAACTAAGACCCACACACTAACTACAGCACCTGTTCCGCTTAAAATGTCCCTCATGTTCATCGTGCAAATCCAATCTCAAAATCACAAACTTGTGACCTGAACCTATACATCTAATCACATTAGCATGACCATTACTCACAGCCTAGCATGCTGCGATGGAGACTTTCTGAGATTCCTGTGTGTGAATTTCTTGACTTCCAATTTTATTAGATTAGAGTCCCCTCTGAAGGACACCAGCAAACATACAGGTGACTAGTCTCACATTCCTCAAACGGTTCCAAACACGGGTATCATAAAGGTCAGACTTCACTTGCATTGTTGCCGCATGTCAGTATTTATATTCAACCTACTCACGTTTTGGATTGAGATCTAGGTTTGCTATTGGCGCTGGAGTGGAACTGATTAGGAGGCAGCACGCCGATTGAACATATTCAGGCAGTCTCAGAGAGATTTGTGTATAAAAACAGTTCTGAATAAGTGCAGCTTTGTGAAAAAAAGAAAACAACAAAATCGCACTAAACTGCTTCCCAACAATCATGAAAACCTCATAATTGCACATCCTTTAAAGTGACAAAATACCTTTTTAAGTGGTCTGCTGAGAAGCCCTGATTATATTCACATCCCTTCCCCTGAAACCAGCCCAGCTCGGAGTCAGAGTGCAGAGAAGAGCCACTGGTAGTGCGATGGCTTTAAAGAGCAACCACATGAAGAGCGCAGACACCACAGCAGCCACAGTTCATGACGACATGCGGAGGTTTGTGGAGGACACTTGTTCTCAAAGGAAAAAAAAAAAAAAAAAAGAACAAAACAGTTTGACAAAAAAAAAAAAAAAAAAAAAAAAATGGATATGGATATGCTTCAGCAGTTACAAAGTTTCAGTAACGTGACAACGCAAGATGTGAAAGTGATAACAACTCCATGACAACTGGGCAAACTCCTCTCCAAACTCTTTTTTTTGTTTGTTTGTTTTGGTCAAACGTCTATTGCTAATGTCAATAATGATCTTAACAGGGCTGCTTCCATCAGACCTGTGATGGAAGCAGCCCTGGCTGGCATGAAGAGAAGCACAATTCTCCAAATGTACTCTTATAACAACAACAACAACAACAACAACAGGCAACAGTTACTAATAGGCCATCGTGGGATCCAGGCTTGTTTCATTCAAGTGCATTCAACAGTGAGAAAACTTTATATTAAAAAAAGTTTAAAGTCTTCAGGAAAAATGCCTTATGTTGCGTTGCTAGGGAGTCTAAATCAACCAAATGTGCAGAGTTTAAACAATTAGTCCATTAATTCAGTAGCTGACTGTGGTAAAACTGAACTCTCTACACAACTGATTCATCATCTTGAGTCATTTTTCCAGGCAGAAAATGCCAACAGGTCCGTGGTTCCGTGGAATAAACGGGGGAAATAAGCTCCCTGCAGCTGAGTCATAAATCACAGACAGAACGAGGTACGGAGGAACCCGAGCGGCCACACGATATCAAGCCGTTCCGTGTCATCAGCTGATCGTGGGGGTGACATCGATGTGGCAGGTGGAGGAGAGCTGTGAGGGAATGACGCCCACACATGAAACATTAATGACGTCGGCCCCGTAACTCAACGCCATCTGCATTCTGTCTCCCTCACGACAGATATCCGAGTTCGAAGCGGGGACGGGGGGGGGGACTCGGGACTCGGGACGGGGACTCGGGGGGGGGGGGACTCGGGACTCGGGACTCGGGACGGGGACTCGGGGGGGTTTCTGTAGTTTGTAACAGCAGCGCGTGCACACAGACACGTGAAGACACGTTATTACGCTGCGACTGAGGTTGCAGACCTTAGAGGCAGGGTGGGTCTACTTTGTCTCTATGGTGACGGCGCAGCAGCGGGCTGAAGCACAACACGCGAAACGAGTCATGGCGCACTTCAGTTTCTCACTTCTTTAACTTTACGAGGACGCAAAACTGGCTGCCATTTTACGGGGAATCCCGTTCCCCCGCACAGGACAGACTCCGCAGCTGTCTGTCACACAAAGTCAAAACAACACACACACACACACACACACACACACACACACACACACACACACACACACACACAGTTTAACAGGTAACGTTAAAGCCACTGCCGCAAACCAGCGCTGTGTGTTGAGCTTTCTTTCTTACCGTCGGACGGCAGCGCACCGCACTTTGAGCCGCAAACATCAGCGCGTCCTCTCAGGAAATGATAACCGAGTCGCTCTCTCAGGTCTCAGGTCTCAGGTGCACCGCCCCCCCCCCTGTGATAACAGTGAGCGGACAGGTTTTATTACATGTGGAGCCAAGCTACTTATCCAGGCGCGCGCATAGGTGAAGCCGCACTCCGCCGCCCCTGGACGCTCCGCCCACTGAGCTACGACACGCCCCCGTCCACTGGTGGAGGGTTTCATGTGACAGTTTCCATTCGCAGTTTAAAAGGCCATCATAAAGGCTGGAGTACTACTTTTACCAAGACACGATCAAAACAAGAGTTGTCCGATTTGACGTAGTACATCTCTGCGGTATGTCGCCACCTGCTGGACAGCAACGCGAGACACAAGGGAGGCAGGATGAGTAAAGAGCTACTCCTCCTGTACATGGAATCTCTACAAACGAGTCTTGTTAAACAAATGATGTTATCATGAAATTCAGCTTTAAACTATTACATTTAATATGTATTACCCCCCCCCCCCCCCTCATTATATCCCTTCCTCAATGTCTTGGTTCTGTATAAAGCCCTTTATACTGTAGGCTTCAGTATCTCTAAATCCACTCAGCATTCCCATTTGCAGTGCCAGTGGGATTGTGAACATATGAACATACACACAACGTTTTCCAGCAGGCCATTATGCTGTAGAGTTATTAAAAAGGCAGAACCTGAATTTAAGATTGATTGAAGGATACATGTTGCCCAAGTATCAATCTATACAATCAGAAGCGCATTTATCTAAAAGAAAAAACAAAAAAGTATTATTCGGTGGCCATTCTAACTTTGTTGATCAGGGCTGTAAAATGACCGTGCCTGTAGCGACATCTTGTGGAAGAGCGAGGAACTGCATTTCCCCCCAACAGTTCTATTCAGAGGAAATATTTACAAAAACGAAAAGTGATGAAAGTAGAACTCAGACTTTACTTAATTAAAAAAATTGCAACAACACAGTGTAAACATACTGTTACAAGTAAAAGTCTTAGCTTAAATAAAAGTACAAAAGTATTCACATCCAAGTACCAAAAGTGGAAGTACTCAATATGCAGAATGGACCATTTCAGAATGTAAATTAGATTATTGGATTATAAACAATGATGTATTATGTGTGAGTTAATAGAAAGATATTAATGCTAGTATCTGGAAGAGACTGACTACAATACCTGACACCAAATTCACAATATATGTCGAATTTAAATACTTTAAGGCCAACAAACTGTTCTATGAGACAACGTTTGGAGATTAATGTTGGGAGATCAGATTTATACTCAACAGCAACACTCAACAAAAACTATTTAAATGTGGTCAAATACCCTGTGTAAAGTGTGAATATAAATTTAAACTGTTGTTTAAGCCATGTGGGCTTTATTAGACCACATCCTCACCAGGTGCAAGACAGTTTGTTGCTCCGACGAGACAATGCGCCAAAATCGTTGCCTTTTGGACATATTTAAATGCAACAATTTAACGAATCATCCTCTGTTTGAAAACTTAAAAAAAACAAAACAAAGTTTTAACCATGAGCTTGGTGGGTGTGCAACGCTGATGTGCAGGTACCACTGCTGACGCAGCGGGAGAAGCTGTGGCATCACAACAGCGGCACCGGTCGGTTGGCAGGGACCAGGCACCACCTCCACCCGCCGCCGGGCAGACGCACCGCCGCAGTGGGCCGGACGCACCGCGGGCACGGATGGACCGGCTCCGGTTCTAGTGGCGGATTTCTGCTGTGCTCTTTGTGCTTTCTGGTCTCTACATTGTTTTAAACCACCGATGGCCGAAGCCCGGCGTGAAGAGGAGGGAGCCGGGCAGCGCCGAGGTCTGCGGGACGTCCGGAACAGAAGGCAGGCAACAGGTATGTTTGGGGAAAGACCACAGGCTGACAAGCCTCTGCCTCCGGTCAGCTTAGTCTAACAGGCAGGCCTGCTGTGCTTCATGTTGTGTTCAATGGACATGGAGCATCTCACGTTTGGCTGTTGAACGTTTTTGTAGGTTTTCACCAATTTACTACAAATCACTTGACGTCATTTAGCGAATCATGCTGGTTTAGGAATGTGTGTGTGTGTGTGTGTGTGTGTGTGTGTTTTCCCCAGGCAGCCGTTGTCCTCCATTCATTCATGTACCGGGTGAAAAATAATGACCAAACTCCTGAAACTTCGTCGACTTCAACATCAAACATCAGTTACTGCACAGCAAAACTGTAACGTCTACATGATGCTCACATGCAGAAACACACCTCTAACTTGCTCAGTGACGTTTTTGTTATCAGAAGCTATTGAAAGCTGACATACTGGCCTATTGTATCCTGTGAACCAGGCAGATGGGCCTATGTAAATTTGGGGGATAAGAAAATAAGACTGTATGTACGGACAGACACACGCTGCAAAGGCATTAGGTTGATCTTGAACATTTTGCTTTTAAAGTTCCTGCAATTTAAATATCTTTACAAGTGCGTTAATAGCTGTGCTGCTCCTTCAGTTGCTATGAGACACAAAGCTCTCGTACAGTATGAAGCAGTAAATGCTGGGTGCCGCGTTTTGGTCTCCTGGCTTCTGCCCAAAACTAAAATGCTTTTTTTTTTTTTTTACATTTAAGACAAAACACTTAATACACACAATACAAAGGGCAGTTTGCTTTCACTCAGTTAACCTGCTAAAATGATTCACTGCTATAAACAGTGACCTGATTATCAGTGACTTGACGGCACAGATCTTTATTTTTGTGTTATCTTATCACCGACATATCCTCAGTGTCCCATGAAGTGAAAGTGTCGTTAATGCCCGCCACTGATGGATTTCTCAGTGAGTTGAAGAGCTGCCTCACATACACAAGTATTGAAACTGTGTCAAGTCTTAGCTAGAATTTCCCCTCTATTATGGCTCAGAAGACGGTTCCCTCTCTATGTAACACGGTTCTCTTTGTTTCTCCTTAGCAACACCTGGTGCACAAACTCTTATATCTCGAACTCCCCCGTGCCCTGTCCTGCAGCCAGTACATCAGCTCAGACTACTCCCCCCAAAGCCACACCCCGACCCCACCAGCTGTCTGGATGGGGATTTCTGTCAGACAGAAACAAGCTGCACTTTCTATCCATTCCGAATAATGTTTTAATATGAGCCATTCCATCATCAGTGGTTTGCCGCGGCTTCAGCATCATGGATCCACGTCAGATGCCTATTTTGAGGCCGTTTCCACTGTGAATTACTGGCCTGCATTGACACCATCTAATCTTCTCTGACTAAAAAGGGCCACATCAGCTGCTGACACTGTAGCTAGCCGCTCGTGACACTATAATAACAAGTGAAGGAAAGATCTGTTTTGTACGGCCGTGTGTCAACAGCCACGAAAATGTTGTGTTCAAACACGTGTTCAATGCGTGTTAAATGTGACACACATGTGGCGTCAGAAGTATTTAGTCAGCAAACCTGCCTGTGGGCCTGCTGGAAAATACCACTTCAGCCGAAGTTGGAGAAAGACTCAAGCTAAACCCTTTATCAGACGTTTTAGTTGACTCTGACTTCACTAGTATGAAGTTCTGGCTGGTGTAGTATGACACTTAGGGGCAGATTGTTTTCCTTTCGCTCCCTTTGTTGCCATCCGTTTCACCAGCTGCTCTGCGACTGCTGTTGCTGTGCTGAGTAACGTCAGCATGTGTTCAAGTGAGAGTGCGGCTGCGACGGGAAGCCGCTCCTGCCGACTGCAGCAGCTTTCTCGTGTGTTTGTGGTGTCTTTTCAGGTGTCAGTGGCCACACAGATACCAAGGGACACATGCTGATTATAAATAGAATCCCAAACTGTATGAGGTGACTCGTCACGTGATGGCGGTGATTTCCATTTTCTCAAACTCTTCCAAGACTCCTTGATGAGTGCGTTTGGCACAGTTTGCGCGGTCAGCGGGCACTACAAATGTTCTTCCAAATAATCTGCATGCTTTTTAAGGGATGGCAATGTCAGTTTGTTGGTTCAACACCGAAATATCTCAATAACTATTGGATGGATTGCCATGAAATTTGGTACAGAGATCCACGGTCCCCATAGGATGAATTATGATCTGGCTGATTTAGCGCCACCAGCTGGTTGGCATTTTATGCTAAAAGACATTTGTGTTCCCCACACGGTGAATTGCAATAAGTTTGGTTAATGGCCAACATTTCTGCTTTGTATATATTAAGTGTCCTGTAATGTTTGATTTCAACACTGATACCAGATGAAAGCAATTCCAGGGCAAAGGTCGCATAAGAAGAATTGTCCTGTCTGGAACTATTCACCTAAAATATCTGATGTAGCCTGTAATATCTGGTATTCCCACAGACTATTTCGGGATCCAATCTACAGCTATTGCTTTTGAATCAACATACCAGTTTGCCTTCAAACAAAGAGACAATGTTATCTCCTCCTTTTCATAGTTGAGCTTATAATTCTTAGTTCTTTCAGTCCATACTCTTTAAAGAAAATATATTTGAGATATTATGTCTCAATGTTGCAATCATTCCAACAGTTTGACCAAGATAAAGTGGAAGTGCTGGTTATTGGTACAAAGGCCCATAGAGAAACTGACTTTTACTAAGACTTAACCCCAGCCAGCTAGTGAGCTATTAAAATGTTATTTTTGACTCTGAAACTGTAAGGCTAATATCTGGAATATCACCAGATCTAATGTATCACCAAAGTGCACAAATGTCTCCCCTCAAAGCAATACAAAGAGCTTAAAGCTAACACTAATTGGCTTCACTATTGTTATTGTCTACTATATTTTTTCCCAAAAAGGCCAAATTCATCTACTGCACGACTGAGACCCGAGCAGAAATATTACACCTGTACACCCCTAAACAAATCACCTGTTAGTTTTCATATTGATTTTAAAATCCTATCACTATTCTAAAGCACTTCATGGCCATATAGCAGATGAAATATCTGAAATGCTTTAATTGTATGACCCAGGGGGGCTCCTCAGGTGCTCTGGGAGCCTTTTAACTGTTTCAAAGTTAGCTCACGAGCCCCAGGCGTTTGGAGGGCATCAGAGGGTAACTTAAAATGTGTATATTTTTAAACGTACGCTCAAAAACCCTTTTTTTCGCCTGGATTTAGCCCAGAGTGTTTCTGTGATCCTAAATGATCTCTTACTACTTTGCAGATTTTATTATTAGTCATGTATCTTCATACTTTTCGCCCCAGTTTATTTATTTACTTAAGCATCTTGTTTGTACAGCACCTGTTTGCATGTGCAAGTTCTTATTTTGTGTTCTTGTAGTATTTTTCCAGTTGTACTTACCTGCAAAGTACTTTGAACTGCACTAACCAGTATTAAAGATGCTATATATGTAAAGTTTGATTAGTTTATTGATGGGTACCAGTTGTATTTTCAGCCAAACAAATAGGCAGTGACTTAGAGGAGGTACAATCAAAACTGTTTTTGTTAATTATTTAAGTAAGTTTAGACTGGTGCCAGCTGCGAATGGCACAGAGCGGTGTGGCCTTTTACTTTGTAGGAAAAAGACCGTGACAGTGGCGCAGCCACCGTTTCCTGAATGACCACATTCCAATTCATCAGAATGGCCAAGTAAACACAGGAGGGCTGAGGCATTGCAGGGCCCTCCCTCTCTTTTTTCTCTTATCTGTGGGTGTGTGAGTACTAGCTCCAAGTCCTCAGTCACACTCAGACACACGCTCGACGGACAAGGAGGGAGGATCCTGGTGGAAATAATCCTTTGTATTTATCCCATTAACTCCTCACAGGTAGGGGCATCGTGGCATAGTATCACAAGAGACATGCTTTGTAGAGGGCAACAGCACATCACCTGCATAAGTGAAAGCAAAGTTCACCATACAAACTGCTTTTAAGGAACGTATACCAGACTGCATTTATTACAAGGAAATGGCGATGATGGTGTGTGTGAGGTAACAGAGCGTAATACTTTGTCTGGCAGTTGCTAAAAAACATGTTTCTCGTTAAGTACAGGAACTCGCCTCTCGCATGTTGTTAAAGTGTAACTTGAGGTCTGTGGCACTAACAGATAACAAGTAGCAGGTGTGACAGGTGGATCTGACTGCTAACGAGCTCACGGATTCAGGCTAGAGGCATTAACAGCCATGCTGACTTCAACCGCTGGCTGTATTTTTTTTTTCCTCTAAAGCGTTTACTCTCAAATATGAGGAAACATATTAGATCGTGTGCAATACTGATATTGCTCCATAGCCTAGCTGTTAACCAGTGGACTGTGATTTGAGATCTACTTATTGCTCTTTCACAAATCGTTGACCTGAGTAAGACAGGAAATTCAGGTCACTGCCGCATAGCACAGGAAAAAATAGAACTGAGTGTATTGTATGTGTCTGAAGCAGCACCTGGAAAGTACCAGATACAAGGTTAACCTTACAGCAGCCCTATTCCCAATCTTCAGGGCCAGCTGACATTAATCACATTAACACAACACAGTATCTGTGGACCATACTGCCTCCAGTTTAATGATTTTTAGCTCAGTTATGTTCAGTTATATTGGTAAATGTTTGATCGTTTGGTCGACTTGTTTTGTTGCTGTATCCCATTTAATAGTACAGATAATTGCATCTATTTACTAAGTTCACATAATGGAAGATATTAAACGTAAATTCATGAAATGTGAAAATTAGGGAATTCATAGCATTGCTCGTGATCACTTATGCAGTTCTCTGTACCAAGGAAGGTAACATTTGGAAGCACCAAAGACTAACTGGTTCGTCAAGATACTATTGCTGATCCCGCTGGTTGGGTTAGGTTCTTGTATTTCTAGTTCATAAAGTCCAGTCTGTAAATGGTAGCAAGCTGTACTTTTAATTAAACTGTGGCTTTGACTCAAAGTGAGACTATGTAGTTTTTTGAAAGATGAAATTATAAGTTGCTCCTTTTACAAATAAAACATTAAATTTACAATAAGCAATAAAACACACCCGTGCTCAAACCCATTCCCTTGCTTACTTGGTCTGGTATGAATAGGTGGAGCTAATGTTTGCTAATGTCTCAAACTATTGATGGGTATTGTTGTACAACTGACTGTACCGATTGAGATTGCTGACTTTGTCTCTTCTCTACTCCTGCTACTGTTACGCTACGTTTCAGCACTTAGTATATTACCCCATAGTTGCTTCTCATGGCCGCTGTTCAGCAAAAAGTTACATAGAGTCAAGGTTAAGGTTAAGGTTCAGACTTTCAGCTTTAAATTTGAAGGTGTTTTTGTCCATATCAGAGCAACAGAGTAGACTCAGAGTCATCAGCTGATGCCTTATTAAAGGTTTAGACGCTGTAGACAACAGCAGACATTTGAAAGCATCCCTGCATGATCTTCACTTACTGCTTTTTTCAGGAGCTTTTTGCCTTCGGGTGATTCTCCTCAGCAAGTGAAACACATTATGTCAGGCCACTTTCTTGCCCTCAAAGTCCCTGGTTGCAATTTTTGTATATCAGGGCTCATCGTGTTGCTGCAATTCACTAAAATTAGGGGACAATGTACTTCATTGGAAGTCCTTCGCTGTTGTCATGGATGTCAAAATTATGAAAACCATATCATTCCATCATGTGCTGGTTCTAACAAACTGGGGATGGGCGATGCAACAATATATATCATGAGCCGATATAAAAATTTAAACGGTCAGATTTTTCCATACCATGGTAGCGATCACTTAAATACTTGTGTATGCATTGGGCCATTGTGGGCAATTTAGCAAATCAATGAGAAGGGCTGCTTTATTGTTATTTTGAATTTTAGTGTGATCTTTCATTTTTTTGCATCAGTGTGAAATGTGCTGATTTGTCAGTTATTTAATTCACGGGATTAGATAGAAATAGACATTCCCATCTGTTTGTTCTATCCTTTTCTCAAATAAATGTAAATAAATAAAATGTACTTTATTTATTAATATTTCACTACGCGAACCGTGATAGAGTATTTTATATATTTAGCCCTGTCCTATAACAACCTAAGTGACATAACTCTTCATAACATTGATGCTGACATGTGCCAGGATGTTTCCTTTGTTACTACATGTCACTTTTAAAATCTGACACCTCTCTGTTTTCCTCTACAGATCATCCTGAAAGAACAAAGCCAGATCATTTACAGTCTAGGTATGTCATTTTTCCTTCATCCTAAGGTTTTTTTATTTTTTTTAATATTTATTTATTTATATTTTTCCACAAAGTGTATCTGTTGCTGGGTAACAGGCGCAGTGTCCCTTTAACAGCCAGATCTGCTGATGGTGAGGTTGCGAATGGACCAAACAATGTGATGATCTATTCTCACTGACACAGGGACAAACGTGTCATGCTGCATTTTTTACTTGTTGTTTCTAGACATTAAGGAAAGTACAGCCTCCTCACTGATGCTTGCAGACCTCCACAGAGATCTGGAAAGTTATTTTAAAAACATTGTTTATGGATGGATCACCCCGGATGTTTTTGGTCCTTGTGTTTACAGCTTAGCCAATCAATTAAATGAACCACGTAGTATCGATATGAGGGCGAGGACTGTTGGTTCTTTTACTTTAAGTTTTTTCACTGCTCTTTACTTACTAATGACTCCATCTGCTTTTATTCACATGTGCCACATCTACTGTATGTTTTCATCTCAGTCTGCAATGATTTTGTCCCTTCAGCAATCGTACAGCATGTGAAAATGTACTATGTAGTGTACCTTACTCTATCATATTATGAATCTGAAATGTTAAATTCTCAATTATAAAAGTAATTGAAGTAACTTTCCTCTTTTTTTTTTAAATAATTTAGCTTGTTTTGTTAGTTTTATCCTATTCTTTTACCCATCCCTATACAGCTCTTATCAATCTTTTTTTATGGTCCTATGCATTATAAATGTCCTCTGTGTTCTTTTTGTCTATTTTTCTTAAGTTAGATGTTACTTATATCCTTTATTTTTGCATAACTTGGCATCAACTCTATAAGGTAGCAGCCTGGATAGATAATACATAGTGCTATGAGCGAAGATAATTTTTTCTAACAATTGAGTCATCTCAAAGGTATAAACCTGCTCTGTCTATAAGTTCCACACCTTAATGTCAGCTGAGCTTCCTGTTCTGCTCACTTTTCAGCCAAGGACCTCTGTCTTCCATTCGAGCTGCTATCAAACGAAGTAAGTTTGCTCAAACTTCAGTGCTTCACGTGAAAGCAACACCTAAAGGATTACTGCCCTGAATATAAATCAGAATGATGTCATGATTTATATTTGAGTATCCTTTTTAGGATCAACACATTTTTTCCCTCGTTTTTGTTTGTTTGTATACAGTTATATCATGTTTGATAAATGGAAGTGAAATCTTAATGTTTCCACAAATGTCTTTTGAAATATTATATTTAGATGTAAAAGAAATGGTTTAAAAGCAGGCAATGTATGACACAGATTTAATAAATTTCTTCCTTTAGCAAGAACAGACTCTCCGAGTGACCATACTAGAGAAAGAAGGTAATTTAAACAAAAATTCCCCAGTAGAATACTTTATAATTTCTGTTGATGTTTACTTCTGCATCATACTTTCTGCTCCTCATTGATATCATGAAATTGACTGAAATAGACGACTTTAGTCATCGAATTTGTTCGAATCAACGAGAAACAACTCATCTGTAATCATGTGTATTATGTTGTTACGAATTCTGCCTCAGATATGTATGGTTTGTATTTCAGGCGACCAGAGATCACCATCGTCTCAGCAGAACCTCTGGACAGTAACAACTGGTTCTCAGGCTGGTCTGCAGGCATCCAGGCTGTTCCCCAGGTAGACCTCGTCTGATGGACACTGTTTGATTTCACTTTGTTACTTTTTCATCCGCTTGGTTCTTCAGATGGACTAGTATCTAAAGTAGTTTAGGTTTTTTTTTATGGCTATAGTTCTGTGCTGTCCAAGAAATTTAAAATAAACACTAAATACAAACGGAGTACAAAAGATGAACTACAAGTCAAAAGTGCTAAGCAGAGCTGTAGCTAGAATTTCAAAGTTCCCCATTTCAGAAAATCACCACTGGATACTAAATATTGTTTTAAAGCCTTTCTCCACACTGCCAGGCCTAATATTTATAAAAGTAGTATACCTTAACCTTAAAACCGTGGACCAATTTTGAGGACATAACCTCAATTTCTGCAATAGTAGCTACGGCCCCGTAAGTAAGTCATAATTGTATAGACGGCACATCACTAAGTAAAATATCCTAAAACACTCAGCAGGTACCATAAGCAAAAATGCCGTAGTATATGAGAAAATTAACGTGTGCGGGTGTGTGAACACCTCTCTTTTTCATGACTTAGCCTCCCCCATCCTATGACCAGGTGATTCAAGAGAAGACCCAGGAGGAGCACATTGTCAAGCCCACTGCAGCCCCCCGCAGGGCCACCAGCACCACCACAACTGCCACACAGACTGACCCTGTGAGGGAAGACGCCCCACAGACTGCTCCACAGACAGCAGAGAAAAGACCTGCTGGTGAGGCACACGGGTGGTGGTGTAAATGTGTACCAAACTGTCAGTTTTCGGTTTCAGTCTATATCTGTTCAACACATGATGATCCTTTCATGATGATTACATTTTCTCCCAGATAAAAAGCCACAAAAACCACCAAGGCCACTGCTGCCGAAACCAGTGGACAGAGTACCGTCGACTACAGCTGACGAGAAGGTTGGAACAAATACTGCTGCATCCACAGTCACTGAGGACCAAAGTGACTCCAAGCCTGATGTAAAGCAACCCAATCAAGTAGATTCCACTCACACGTGCACCAAATCCATCACTGTACACTGGGATATTCCCACAAAACATCTTTCTGCCACCGCTGCTGAAACCACTCCCTCTTCTTCAGACTCGGAACACAGTCAACGCCCCGTTCCACTTCCTCGTACAAAAACTCGAAAGCAGGCAACTACAGAAGAGGTCAGAGTTCAGACTTTGGTCAAGCTCAGTGAAAACTGTGACAACGTTCACTCGGATCCAGAGGACGTCTCCTCAAATAAGTATTTACAGGAGTTATTGGAGGTCTTTAGTGCAGATAACGGGTGTGAGGAGGGCGGCAACATTATTAACCAATCGTACGAGGCCTTACAAGGTGAAGATGCAGGTAGCGAGATGAACACCAACAACAGTCAACGCAATATCCAGGCCAGGATCCAGGCCTTTGAGAGACAGGATAGCACCAGAGAGGGAAATGTGGTTGAACAAGCGAAACCAGCACCTTTGCCCAGGAAGTCGACCATTAAACCTCCAGTTGCTGCCAAACCTTCTGTAGCTCTTAAACCTCAGTTTAACCACCGTATAGAAGAAAACAATCAAAATGTCTTATCCACAAACCTCCACCAAAACCCTGCACCAGCCCCCAGACCTCAGCCCCCTAGCAAACCTGTGGAATCTGTAAAAGAGGAACTTGAGACTTTACTCAACAAGGTGGCCATCCCAAACAGATCACGTCCTTCTGTACTGACCAGAGCCAGCAGCTTCTATGAAGAGGAACCATCACCAGTTCCCCATACACCTCCAGTGAAGCCTTTTAAGGAGCCTCTGAAACCCAACCTTAATATTAACAACCACAACTCTGCCTCCATGTTCAGAGAGAATGAGTATCTGAACAGTCCATCAAGTGAGTAGAATTTTATTTTAAGTTGTATATTGTGTAAGACAAAATACTGCTCTGCAGGAATGCAATCCAATGAGTGTTTAATATTTTGTTGATTATCATATATATTAATGACCTTGCAAAACAATGTTACAAAATGCTATAAAGCAAACAAAACTTTTTTCAATAAAGTAAAAAAAACAGCCAGATACCCATTATCAGGGCCTAAAGTCTTAAAATGGGTTACCCTGTCTGACCGACAATAATAACCAACAAGAATTCAATTAACGATGATAAGAAATGAATAAAGCAAGCAGATCTTTAGCTAGCAAATATTTGGTATTTGCTGTAAGGGAATAATTTTGGGAACATTTTATGAGCTAGACTTGCACGCTTTTCTTCCCTGTTAGATGAGGAAATCGATACCCGTGCATTAAATGTAGAACTGGAGACTGAGGTGAGTAGCCTAGTTAGCTTAGCATAAAGACCGGAGGCATGGGGAAACGGTTAGCCAGGCTCTCACCAAAATTGAAAAATGTCAGGACACAAATCGTTTAAAAGCCACAAATTTTCCTTTTTATATATCTGCTTGGGTTAAACAAATTATATACTAATGAGCTTTGGATGTGTAGGCTTATTTTAAAGGCTTATTTAAAATTTTGAAGAGAGCCAGACTAGTGGTTTCCCAGTCTTTATGCTAAGCTAGGCTAACCAACTCATGGCTCTAGCTTCATGCTTAGCATGCAGACATGCGAGTGATATTAATCTTCTCACCTCTTGGCAAGAAGAAGAATAAGCATATTTCCCAAAATTTGAAACTATTCCTTTTAATGATTTGATATTTGACAAACTTGTCAAATAATTGACTTATCAATCAGCAGATAGTCAAAGCTCTACTGTTCTAGATTACTAATGACATACTAAAACTGTGTTGCATATGTTGATATGTCTCATTGCTCAGATCACATCCCGGTCAAGCCTCAGCATAATGTGGACAACAACGGAGGCTCTTTCGCCAGACAAAGTCTAACACGGAGACCAACCACCATCAGGGTCCCCAGCAAAACTGGTTCATGTGAGTCCGTCTCCCTCTGATGAGCAGTAAACCTTATGTGATGAAATGTATGGGATTTACTGGCAAAGTATTTTGGTACTGGCAAAGATGCAATGTTTTTATATGCAATCAAAACACAGCATTTTATTATTTATTTTTCATACATTTCAAACATTCCTGTTTGTTCCAATTTTTAAAATACTTTCTTCTTTGTACACATCGCAATGGAGCACCCATTTTCAGTATGTTGTGGTAAAGACAGATCTCTTCTCAGTGTTGGATAATTTTCAGGACAGTGCCCCTCCACTCCCTGCTGATACACCCGTTAGCTACCTAAACACCTCAGTGAGCCACCAACAAAGCCCAACGCCCAACTTCCCCTTCCAGGTAAGCGTTGCATCACACTGAGTGATCACAAATCTATACATTTTAGCAAACACTACCTTTGAACATCTTAGAGGAGTTTAACATTTCTAAAAGATCAAGGCTATTCTTTGTAAACCTGAAAATACATCTTTGTTCTTTAATGTATTTCAGCCTTTAATTGAAAAATAGGTATAAAAGGTTTTTCTGCTATCGGTATATATCTATTTGTGAACTGATATGGCGCATTTTGAGCCCAGAAAGCCTCTCTCAGTCAGGTTTATCTTGTCTGTCAGCTGCGTAGCTTACCTGCTTCATTTCCTCTGCTTTCCACAAACAAAGAAACTATTATAGCCCCTTTGGAACACACTGCCTGCTGTTGTTGAGCTGAAGCTAGCTGCAACTGAATGCTATGTGCTGTAGCCTGGTTTCTATGGTTTCCAGTGCTGTAGACTGTGATGTTTGTTTTAGTGCCAATAAAAAAAAAAAGCACAATTGGATTCTTCTGCAGGAGTCTTTCCAGTTTGGGCCAGAGCCATCGCTACCACCTCGGTGAGTGAAGGGGTGGAAAGATTCTAGCCGTATAATTTTAAATGTTAAATGTAAAAATGCTATATTCTACTCAACTTGATGATTTTGTTCCACCTCAGGAGGCAGAGTACAAGCAAAAGCCTCCCACCTCGCCCACCTCCAGCCAAAACAAGCCCAGGAAGATCCCCACCCAGCGTTCAGGCCACGAGTCGATCCCATTCAACATCATGGGAAGCTTCACCAAAACCCCAGGCACAGAAGCCCCACAGGAAAGGACCCGTCTTGCCTCCGAGGCCCAACCCAGGCCACCGTCTCTACAACAATTACACTGTGAGAGAGAACCCACTGCACAACTAAGTGCTGTAATCATGTATCAAATACCACTTTAATTTTTGCTTTCTTTCACCAGCTTCAACTTCCTCATGGGATTGCTGCCTTTGACTACAATGGGAGTAATAATACAGGAGAACTGTCATTTCAGGTGTCTAAACTGCTTTTACTGGCATTACATGAATCTATCTGATCATCTATAGAGCTGATGCAGCGACAGTGAATACCTTTTTTTTTTTTTGGGGCCTTTTCAATAGAAAAATGAAGTTCTTCTGCTGCTAGAGGAGATTGACCACAAAACATTTGAGTGCCAAGTCGGAGACACCAGAGGCAGCGTGCACAAGTCTCGCATGAAGGTCATAACTCCTCTTACCTCCTTCTCAGACATGTCCCCACCACAGGTAACTTGTCCTTCATTTATGAGTAAATACATGTCTTTGATACATAGACCGACATGTGAGCTCTGATACATTAACCTTTAAGTGTCCGTGTTCTCTCCCTATAGGATGCTGGTCCAGCTGGTTATGGGCTTAAGGTGCAGGCCTTACATGACTTCAATCCAGGTGACACATCAGTCTGTTTTTTTGTTTTTTTTAAATCATACAGCTGCTAATACTGACGAGACAATATATTAAAAGAATAGTGTAACATTTTGGAAAATACTAATTCTTTTTTGACAAGAGTTAGATGAGAAGAGTGATACCACTCTCATGTCTATGTGTTATGTAGATATGGAGCTAACGCCAATTAGCTTACCTTGGCATAAAGGCTGGAAGCAGGGGGAAACAGCTGGCCTAGCCTATACACAGATTAATCAAACTATAGATATATAGATATATTTTTGGTATTAATCTTGTTGTTTTGGCTTTGGACGTTTTCTGGACATTTGTTTTACGATGCCATAAACAGCTGATGGGGTTTGTTCTGCACACAAAGGGGGTCCGGGAGAGCTGGGTCTGAGAGCAGGAGATGTGGTGACCATGGTGGAGCAGGTGGACAGTGATTGGTACAGCGGCTCTTGTAGGGGATCTTCTGGATTCTTTCCCATCAATTATGTCAAAGTCATGGTAAGTTTGAACCACTAATCGACCTAAATTGCGACAACAAGGCTAGTGGTTTAGATATGTTTACTATGGTTAAGGATTCAATGAATTAAAGAATTTTATTATCATTTCTCCAATTAGTCAAATTCACCAAAACCCCTTCCTGAACGGAAAGCAAAGCCACCACCTGCAACAGTCAGGTGCGGTTTTTCCGTCATAAATTATTTGCGCTAGTCTTTGCAAACTACCCTGAACTAATGTGATGTTTGAAATGTTGCCTCCCCTAAAGTGGTCCGAGATGCGTGGCGAGGTTCGACTTTGAGGGGGAGCACAGCGATGAACTGTCATTCTCTGAGGGGGATGTGATCCAGCTGAAGTCGCTCGTTGGACAGGACTGGGCTCGGGGACAGATCGGTGTCTTTACTGGCATCTTCCCTCTTAACTTTGTAGAAATCATTGAAGATCTTCCTCCACCTCCAAGTCAGCAGCACCAGTCTGCCAGGATAGCACTGCCTGGTAAGGTTACCTGGACGCACTGAGACTTATCCAATCCACTAAATAATTATTGTAGCTATGGGCTGATTTGGCCCCGAAGAGTGAGTTGAATTTGTGTTAAACATTTGTCTGTGTTTGAAATGGGACTACACCAACACAGCAATGTTATCCTCTTGATCTCTGACTCAAAACAAAAGAGCAGCTGTGTCCATCAGTGAAGAGCCTTCATCCATCCTTTTCCCTTTTTTATGTTGGCTGGTATGTCCCTCTGTGGCATGTCAGGAATTTGTGCTTCTGTTTCCATTTAATTAAATAGCTGTTTACAAAAGGTCTCTCAATAGTGAACTTATCGCATGAGTGCGTTGAGGCTTCAACAGCCTTAGCCAGCAGTTTAGAAATACAGAGGACAAGTCCGTGTGTGTGTGTGTGTGTGTGTGTGTGTGTGTGTGTCTTGGGTGACAATCCAGCACATAATGACGGGTGTAAGATGCTGGCACGGAGGGCATACATGGAACGCCACAACCAAGTGGCTGGCATTGTGTACAGGAACATCTGTGCCATGTCCCATGGTCACAATGGGCCACACCTGCGAAGGTGGTTGAGAATGACCAAGTTAAGATCCTGTGGGACTTCCAGATACAGACTGACAAACTTGTGATGGCGAACCGACCAGACGTAGTAGTGGTGGAGAGTGGGGAATTATATTTTGTATATATGTATGTTCTACATGATTTAATTAATACATCAATTATTTTAATCAAAGTATGCCCACAGATTTATTCTTTTTGTATTTTGTTCCCTGACTGGATAGTCTATGCATTACATTTTTAGTAACCTGTATGTCTTTTTATTTTTTTTTTTTTCTTCCCCCCACAGGCATGATTGCTTCTCCAAGTACACACCCTGAAGTTGCTGAACCTGCTCAGGTAACCAATATTTATATAAAGGTCAAATAAGGAGAATGTTGGCTTTGCAACAGACCCAATGTGTTCAGCTGAAACAAACCATTAGCTCTGATTTCTTTGTTTCATCTGAACAGCGTACATGTGCAGTAACTGTATCATCTCTTCTGTTGTTCTGTGTGCGCCGCAGTCCAGTGTGGAGTGGGTGGTGGCTCTGTACGACTTTGCCGGGAATTCAGACAACGACCTGTCCTTTCAACGGGGCGACAGCATCCTGATCACCCAGCACGTGGACGCTGACTGGAGCTGCGGCCGGTTCAACGGCAGAGAGGGCATGTTCCCCAGGGCCTTTGTCGAGAGCAGCACAGGTATGACGTTGTCACGGCATCTGTATGTTGCTGATGACACAACGACCGACCCGAAGTTCATTATTATCTCCACTACCTCTGAACTTATCCTCAGTAAAGACAAACATTTAGAAGGAGAATCCGTGCTACCATGTGGTTAGTAGAGAAAATACGGTGTTAAAATTACTCACATATGTGATGGTAAACTAGTTTTGTCACACACTCTTTAAAGTAATTGATTTGTGGAACACATTTTTTTGATAGAAGCCACCACTTATCTTTATTACACTTGAGTTGTACTGTAGCATTTCCAACCAATGATTATTTTCACTATTGATTCCAATTAATTTCTCAATCCATCTTTTGGTCTATAAACGTGCCTCTCACAATTTTACTGGCCTGCGCCCAGATATTCACTTTACTAGTTCACAGGTCAAAGAAAAGCACTAAGCCCTTACTATTAAGAAGCTATAACTTGGTTTTGTAGGTATTTGTACTTTATTTTACAATTTGATAAATTGTCAAAATAGTTTCCAATTTTCTGTCAGTCGACTAATTGGCACAAATGGACTATCTTACTGAACCAACATTATTTATTAATTCAGTATATGCCTTCAATAGGCCAGCAGTCATCGAATAACCAGCAGAATGTAGCTGCTGCTGGTGGTAGAGCCAGGGCCATGTTTAACTTCACATCTGACTGTGAGGAGGAGCTCTCTCTGAAGGTATAGTGATTTATTTATTTCTATTATGAATAAATGCACAAATTCATATATGGAAAAATAAAATTTGAAAGCAATTGACATTCAGACCACCTCATTCCTCCTCCTTTCTCAGATTGGGGATATCATAACCAGCCTGGAGTCCGTTGATGAAGAATGGTTCCTGGGTGATTTGAGAGGGAAACGGGCCCTGGTCCCTAAAAACTATGTGCAAGTACTGGGATAGTGCCATGTGGCTTTTAAGTACAACGAAAATGGATACTGTTGGATGACCAGAACTCAAATGAGACCTGAGGACAGCAGTGGATGTCTGAAGTGAACCCAGTGGAATGCAGTGTTTCATCTTAGTGCAACATCGTTTTCATCCATTTTATAAGTGTTAACTAAACTTTTTATCAAAGTTAAAAAATAAACATTAAAGTAAAGCTGGCTGGCTTTTTAAATACCCTGAATACTGATTTACAAT
Organism: Gadopsis marmoratus; assembly: GCA_036023855.1. Taxonomy (NCBI): domain Eukaryota; kingdom Metazoa; phylum Chordata; class Actinopteri; order Centrarchiformes; family Percichthyidae; genus Gadopsis; species Gadopsis marmoratus. The sequence goes on from JAVQJF010071890.1 coordinate 61,593, forward strand.
CTGCCTGCTTTGGATTCAACTGCACATTTGCACCATCTAGTGGTTTCTCATTATCCCATTATAGTTGATTAGTTACAGCATGTTTTGTACATAACCTGGTTCGATAAGGAATTTTCAAATAAGTCAGGCCACTCCAGGGGAACCAACAGCGCTAAATATTAATACAGCCCTGTTGAGTTTTGAACTGCTTCAGTAACATTTGACTTACTTTACAGAACATTCTGTATACATCCTGGAAACACCAGTTAACAACCTGTAATGCTAATGAGGCGTTATGCAGTTTACTGTATATTCTTAACTAGTTGGCATAGATCAATTTGTTAGACCAATGTGGTCAACTATGAACACATCATACACTAATAATCTCAAACTACATGCTGTTCTTGCCAGCGTATTGGATTTGATTTCATTGCCCCACCCCATACTGGTGTTACTATACACACACAAAGTCAAGACAGAAAAGAAAACGGTACAGTTTGTTGGTCATTTACATTTTTTATTAAATCTGTCAAGGTATTTTAGACTGTCTCCTGGATGGGGGGCTCATAACCGTCAGCCCTCTCCACCTTGGCTCCAGTGTCATCACCGGATGCCTTTGCAGCACTGCCGGCACCGCCCTCACCGTGGAGCTCCATCAGTTTCCCCACTGCAATAGAATACATAGCTTTTAACTTACAAAAGATTAAGAGGGCACTGGCAAATTTGAGCAACTGAATTGGAGTCAAACTGCAATGATGTAATGACATTTCGTCTTTCACCCCTCGACCCAATTTGAGTAAATACTCTGAGAACCTGCTTCATCCTTCCACACAATTTACTTAATATTTTCTTGTCAGTGGATCTCAATAGGTAGTAATCACATCATCTGGGACAGAAAAGGTATAGCCACACACATGACCAGTGATATAGCTGTGCATCACTTACACTCAAACTTGGGCTTCTTAAGCATCTTGACCTTGCGGACGTAGACGTCGTGTAGAGGGTAGATGGACTGACAGGCCTTCTCAATGTCCTTGCCGACACTGTCGGGGATCCTGGAACACAGAACAATACGCAACACGTTAATGCAAAGGGTAATCGCAACAATTCATTAACCATTTTCAGAGATGACATTAAGTCTACATAAAACATCTCGAGCACAATTATTCGGTGAAAGTTAAGGCTAACCTTGTATATAACCCAAAATGTAAAAAAAGTGTTTTGCCATTTTTATTCTTTAGCACATAACCCACCACTGACAAACTTTAATTTTGAACATTCAGTACAATTTATAAATTGTGGTGAAGCTGCCTCAAAGACCGATCTGTGTTGTCATAATACTCTGAACAAAGTCATTCAGAGGCAGGAGAAATTGTACATGACTTACAGCTTGTTGACAACTTCCTTCAGGTCGTTGGTCTGAACCTCACGGGTCATGATCTCCATCATCTTCTTGCGGATCTGGCGAACCTGCTGGTGCTGGGCATAGGAGGTCTTTCTGATCTGATTGGTGCGCTTCTTTGTGAAACCCACACAGAACAGACGCAGAAGGTAGCCGTCGGTGGTCTTCACATCCACATGAGCTTCAATCATGGTCTGAGGGGAAAGAACAGATGAATCCTGGTGAGCCTTCACAGGGAAATATTACTTAACAGTCCCTGTATTCTAAAAACAAACAGTGGTAATTCAACTTTTGCTGCGCTCACCGTCCCTCAAACAGTTTCTTACAAAATCTCCTTCATGACAAGATAGTTTCACAACCTCTGGACAGGTTCTACCAAACTGCAGTTTCATTCACACTGTAATATGCAATGCCTTGTAAATAAAACAGGCTCTAAAGAGCACAAAGAATGTGAAGTTATTGAAAAGGATAACCGTATGACTATCCATCCATATTTCAGGACAAAAATAAGCTTTGCAACCAAAATGTCTATTCCAGAAAGTACCCGATTGCTTTACCAAGTTATTTTTAAAAAAAGGTGGTTTGGGGGGGGTCCACCAAAACACCAGTTTAACTCAACTGTTCTTCCATATTTATGTAGAACAAAAACTATATATTAAAAAATGACAATATATTACTTCCCATTCTCAAACCAGACGACTTGTGTCTGTACCATCACTGCTGTGCATTTTCATTAAACTACTGAACAAAGACACACAACATGGAGTCTAACTGAAGCCTTTCTGCTTTGCTTCAAAAGAACATGAAAACTGAACTGCTTTATGGGGTTTGCTACAACTGAGCGCCACTGTACACAAATACAGTGTCATTATCCGCAGGAGTTACACTCAAAAACAGTATATTGTCATCAGGTGAACTTTCAGGCGACAGATTTACCAAACAATTATATCATGATAATCTTGGTTTAAATAAATAAATAAATCACACCACAGTCAGTTCCCTCCATATTCCAAGAGTACATCTGATTCACAATAGTAGATTCATATGCAATTACCTTTTGTGAAACATTGCAGTTTCACCCATTCTAATATTATGGTCTTCAAATGTTCACTCACACTGCAATACAGTCGAATTAGCTAAATATGACTACTTGCGACTCAATAACAATTGCATTTAGTTTGTATGCTTTTCTCCAGGAAAACGCAGCCAACCACCTATGCTCTTTCCCAGTAATGTTTCTTTCAGTTGAATTCAGATGCTCGTCGGAGGTTTGAAAACTAATGGGTCAAAGGAGCTTTAATTTGGTGTCGATTCCAAAACTCACATTGGCAACAGTGAAATTTTCAAGGCATGTTTCTATTCACAAATACATGATATTACCTGCCACTTCTTGACCATTGAGCACATCTTGTCACGGGTCAGATCCATGCCGTGGAAGTTGGTGAGGCAGTTCTTGCCTTGTACATCTTCCGTGATGAGCTTGAACTTGCGGAAGGCCACCTCGTCATTCTGGAGGTCAGCGAGGCTCACCTCAAACACACGTCCCTTAAGACCATCAGAGGCGATTCCTACGTGATTTGGAAAAACGCACAAGTTAGAAAAACAAGCAACTGTAGGAATCCAATTAAGACAATCTCTGGAATCAGAATCTTAGTAATGGGATAATCGGTGGATCTTATGAGTAATCAGCAACCATTATTTGGGACACACTTGTTTCACACTCATTGCATCGCCACTATCCAAGCATAACTAACCCATGGGCATCTGTAGAATTCAAAGTGCCAGCGTTTCTTTAACAATATTTACAGCATTATTTAAAGTCTTTCACTATAAATAAGCCCATTCATCCGGTCACTGACATGTCTAAGCAGCTGACATTACTGCACACACGCCTACATATTGAGCATTCACACTATGGAGGACTTACTGGTTCCCTGAGTCCTGGTGACCAAGGTCTTGCCAAGATTGCGGATGTTGAACATGGCTGGTGCCTTGACATCATACCAGTCCTTCTTGGAAAAAGGGTCCACACTGCAGCAGAGTTAACAAGCACTTAGGTCAAACGTGTTGAGCATAAATGACCGTCCATTCGTCTGCACACGGAGCGCAACCCAATACACAGACCGGGGTTGTACAGTGGGCTTCCGAGCTTGGGTGCAGACTCACTGCTAGCAAGCCGGCTAAGAACGCACCGCAAAGGACGTTTCTCGGGGCAACATGCATTATGGAGGATTTACCATCTCATGGCGTCCTTTAATGACAGCGATTGCCTCAACTTGACGACCCGATGCAGACACTCGGGTTGTTCATTTCAGTCATTCCGTACCATTAACCTGATCAGCAACAACGTAAGTGCTGCCATGTTGAATGGTAAACTCAGCTAAAGCCATGCTAACATTTGGTAGCCTTTCGCTAGTAAAATCACTGTGTTGTTCTGTTAACTACGCGGCCAAACTGGCACAGCTTTTTATGCTTCCTTAGGCACAGCCGCTTGAGTGAAATATACAGATGTGTTAAATTAACTGAATTATGACAAATTACTACAAATTACTACAGCGCATAGTGGAACGGACACAGCATGTTACACCACCATCCAGCGCCAGAGGCCGGCGACGACGAGACTAGCACTGGCCCGGCAACATCTAGTTGAAATCGGCTTCATCCTTCAAATTTCTTGCACTTAAATGACAATAGTGAATAGGGCAGTGCCTGTTTCAAGTAACGATGTGTGAATTTGCTACTTACATCTTCTTTTTGGCACCTTTTTTGCCGCCTTTGGTCAGCCTCTTATTCTTGCCGACTGCCATGTTGGCTACAGGGAGTGAAAGAGGAGGAAATACGAAATACCGCGAGAAATAAAGAGATCGAGTTCGTGAGATTTGTCTTGTCTCGCGAGTCCTCTTGGAGCTTCTCGTGTCTCCCTCTGCTGGTAAGAGACTAATATTGTGATATCCTCATGAAGTAACTGTTTACCAAGTAAACAACTTACATTTGTGCCCTGGAAGCAAATAATGAAAATAATTACTTTAATTTGACAGAAATGTAATCTATACTGAATAGGTTTTTAAAATACAGCTGAATTTATTAATTTATAATAATAATAATAATAATAAACTTTATTTATATTGCACCTTTCATACAAGAAATGCAGTTCAAAGTGCTTTAGAATTTAGAAAGATGTCTTTCTGAATGTATGTGTAGTGGCAGGTTGCACAGATTGAATCGGTGAAATCCAGACACCAACATCCATCATGAAAAATTTTAACTCTAACAATTTAGGCTACCAAGGATAATAAGTAAGGCAGAGTAATCAAGCCTAAATGGAATTCCTCTATAATCTCATCTCTATTTTATTCATTTGTTTGCTAAGTTTGCTAAGCAAAACACAAGAAATCACAATATGGTAAGATAATCACTGGGTTAAATAACAAGATCACAACAGACCACACTGCATTAACGTGCAGTAAAGATGATCACTAATATACTACATATGATATAATATATATAAAATCCAATAAACTGGATTGTATGTTTGCAAAACTGACTGAACATAATGTTACCTCCAGAACGATAGAATTAAAGTTTGCAAAACAATAACTAAAAACATGATGGCTCTTGGATGGTTTACACTGACAATTCACATACAGTGAGGATACAGACCTCTATTTAAAATTAAGAGCACTGATATTGGATCCATTGACCTGAGTTTGGATATCAAATAATATAGAAAAAATAATCACTTTTATGGATCAAAGATTTTGGAAATTGAAAACCAATTTACCTACTGGGATCTCAAAGGAAAATGTGTAAAATACTTAAAAAATATTTGAACAATTATAAATTCAACATTATTCAGTAGTGATCAAAATAACTGTTGATTTCATTATAAAATGAAACTGAACAGCATTTATTTGCTTTCATATGTATCATCCACACCACAGTGTGTTTCATTTGTACTTTATAATGGACCTTTTTTTATTAAAGTAACGAGAAACAAGTCCATTATTATAAAAGGAAACCATCATCATCATCTCCGAACTGGCAGAACCAGTCTCTAGGCGTGTTAACACGTCAGGCAGGTGTTCAGCTTGTTATCCACCCACACTGTTATTGTAACAAAGGAAAGAACTTTGTCTGTTGGTTAAGTATAATCAAAGTTAAAAAAAAACTCCTGCATGCTCAAGTTGTTTATGGTGTTCATGTGCAGTATTACTCCTCAGAATGTTGGTGAAGTAAACACATTCATGTGTTTGTTTCTAAAGAGGTAACAAAAGTCTGATAAATGCAGTGTCTCTGTGCACGCAAAAAGACAAAGACATTAGACCGAGGTGAAGACACTGCAGCAGAGACACCCCAATATGTCAAGATTATACTTATTCTACAATGCAGCTGGTGGTGCCACAAATAAAAATATTTTCACCTTGCTCGAACAAGCGTCAAGATTAAGTTGCTGTCTTTACTGTCAGGTTTAATCTGTTTGGAATTTTCTTTTGTCATTAACGTACTTTTCTCTACTTTCAAGTGTGTTTAAAGTGAACCTTGCAAGCTTCAGTCCAACACAAGCTGAGAGTAAAGCTCTTGGCAAATGCTCATTAATTTATAACGAGCAGTTGTCTTTCACACTAAATCATTTGCGGAAATGACAAGATAATAAGACTTTCTGATAGGATGGCAGGAAGAGAGCAAAAGATGATTCCAGTAAAACTCGGATATGCATGAATGCCTCATGCTTGGAGTTTCATTATCTCTATAGAGTGCAGTTAGAAATATAATAAAGCATGGTTCATGTTGAATTCAAAGGTCAATAAAAGCTTTTCAAAGCCTTATTTAAGAAGGTCTACCTCTGGGCTGCAGTGAACAAGTCTTCTGATTTCAGGGGCATTACATCAGAGACGATGTCTGTGTCTCATGGGTGGTGCTGCTGGCTTCCATGACTCCCAGGCTCCCTGAGGGCTCAGCTACACTTTATGGGAGGTCAGTGGTAGCAGTGACGCCAGCTGCCTCTGTGGCGACAAAACTCATAGTTGCTCATCCATCCTGCAGAGCAAACATGAAGTCACCAATATGAGCAGAGCAAGGAGACGACAAACCATGGTGATTGTTTAATACATATAGAGTACGTATTCTAACTTTCCAGATTGAGTTTGACTATGATTTTCCTTCATGCAATAATAGACATGGATGGAACTGGGACCGCTCATCATATTCAGCTATGTAAACATCTCACATGGGCTGTTGGTGGTGATTTGAAAAGGCAAGCAAAGCAGAGCTGTCACTTTGCCTTAATGTTTGGTTTCCACTGCCTCGGGATGCAGACATCTGTCAATGTGCTGTTGTGCTGCAGAAAAACAAAGTTCTAACTAAATGTATTAATTTATGGAATGTCATCTGTTATATTCTGAGGTGTCATTTGTATCTAGAGTTGTTGAATGATCTATATTTTTCTAAATTCATATAATATCTCATAGAATCCTCTGAAAATTTCTTAAAAAACATACGCTAATATATGTTTCATAGGCAACATGAAGGTTTTCCTGTAGTTCTTCAGATGCATGTGGATGTTGTAAAGTATTGGTAGGTAAAAGCACCCTGTCCAGATTCTTAACTGCTGCAATGATGCTACAGGAGATTAAAGCAATACAACACTTTAAAGTCTCTATAGAAAGGTTTTCAGTGACCTCATGAGCTCTAAATACACAACATAGAAATATTGTTTTACTCACATCCAGCTATCATCAAACACTTAACATCAAAATCAATTTGGTTCCAGAAAAAAATATCTGCATTTACTTTATATTAGTGGCAGAGAGCAGTACTCTTAGTTTAACTCTCTTCATTTATGGCTGTTAATTGTGACATAAGTGTGTCAGCCAAGAAATTTTTACTGAATTTTGGTGGGCTTTGGCAGAAGAAGTATTCAGATCCTTTACATAAGTAGTGTAATGTACCAATACTCCATTACAAGGTAAAGTACAAAAGACCTACCAGCACAATGTACTTAAAGTATCAAAATTAAAAGTTCTCATAATGCAGAGAGTTGTTATTATTATATATCGGATTATTATTACTGTTGCATTGATGTATGATGCTCAAGGCTCAGGATGTTCATATTGTACACAATATATACATATTATTATCTATTTTTTTGTTTTATTATCTATAGCCCACGATGCATCTCTTCGTGTAGTTCAGCTGCGGTGGATCAATAGTTATCTTATATACAGTTGTGTTGTTCAGAGTGATGCATCAGATTACATGAACCCCTCATATTTTTTAATGTAAGATATTAGTCTGCAAAATATGGAAGCCCATTTCCGCCAGTGTGATGAAAAACAAACCCGATTCTGTAAGTCATTATAATGAGAAACTATCTCAATATAATGACTATTATCTCAATATAATGAGAAACTACAGTCAGGTCCATAAGTATTTGCACGGTGACACAAGTTTTGTACTTTTGCCTCTGCACACCATCACAATGGATTTGAAACGAAGCAATCAATGTAATAATAATAATAATAATAATAATAACTTTATTTATATAGCACTTTTAAAAACATAGTTTACAAAGTCTTGAACAGACAAGCAGAGACAGGATACTCAGAAAGCAACAACACAGAAGGCATTGAAAGTTAAGAAGCAAAGAAAAGTAAGTTGAAAATAAAGAAAAATAAATAAATAAAAGCGTTAAAATGACAATTTGTGATTGGAGATGTGACTGAAGGGTAGACGCTGAGCTTTAATTCGGGGGGGGGGGGGTTTGATAAAAATATCACATTAACTGTTTAGGAATTACAGCCATTTTATACTCACTTCATAGTTTCTCATTATATTGAGATACTTTCTCATTATAATGACTCACAGAAAACAACTACAGCGGCGAGATGTAAAATGTAGTGGCGTATTAAATGTCAATGCTCGAGTGGCGTACAAGTACCTCGAAACTGCACTTAAATGCAGTACTTGAGTAAATGCACTGAGGACGACAACACGTCGCTGCGGGTTCGGACGGAAGCCCGGCGCGTCACCTGAGCGACTCACCTGCCGCCGAGCGGAGCAGACTCAGCTGCCCACTGCGCATGCGCCACTCACTCAAGGGCTACACTGTCATGGCGGTGACGAGCTGAAGCTACCGGGGTAAATCAGGAAGAGAATGCGGCGCAGCTGGGTCAGCGTTGCCATTTAAGTCTGCGGAGTTTGCCGGGGCGGACAGAGCGGACCGCTGTCGACGGACTTGCCCGCTTCCAGTTTGTGAGTTTTTCCGCTTCCGCCAAGCGCGCTACCTGTCAAGTGTCTGGACTCGGCGACAATAGCAACTTCCACCGCCGCACGGAGACACTAAAGTCACCGTCTCCTCCGAGCAGGGGAGGGGGGGGAGGAAACTGGTTAACTGGTTAACTGCGGCTCACTTGTTCGCGGTTTTTAGCAGCATTAATCCACCCGTCTGCTATCAAGTTACGGAGCAGCGCAGAGGAGTAGTTCACTGTGGAGTGAAGCGGTGACATTTCCAGTCTCGCAGCGTCGACGGCGGCGGACCGATTCCCTTTGCGCCTTTTTCTTTGCCCACTTTCGAGGCTCATTCTGCCAACCGCTCTGGATGGGGAGGAAAACTGTTGGCTTGTGCGACTGTGGACTGTCAGCAGCTCAGCTGAAGGGGCGATAGATCCCCCTTCCCCCCCCTTCCTCCCTCCGACATCGGCCGCACCGTCACCGTTGGGGGTGAACAGGTGCCTGTACCTGTGAGCGCCACCTGTCCCGTCCTTCCTTAGCAAATGGCGAGCGAGGAGACGGCGGGCGCCGCGCAGCCAGGTGATGGACAGAAGCGCGCCATGGCGCTCGACCCCGCAGTGCCCATCCGGGGGATAAAGATGAAATTTGCCGTGCTGGCCGGCCTGGTGGAAGTTGGGGAAGTTTCCAACCGAGACATTGTGGAGACGGTGTTGAACCTGGTAAGCTGATTAAGAGAGCTCAGCATGGGCCTTAGATAGCACTGTCGCGCCGCGGTAGCCTACTGACGGTGGCATCCAAAGGGTTTGGGGGGGGGAGTCTGACATCATCCTCAACTGCACGAAGAGGCACTGATGTTGCAGCACAAAATTAAGTGCAATTCTATAGCAGCATTTGATAAACTCAGCAGCCCACATTGTAGACTGGGTCATATGTTAAGTTACTTTGTTTTCTCTCCTGGCTGCCCTCACGTGAAATGGTTTGTTTGTTGTATGCTAAATTGCACTGTCAACAGTGTGTTACAGTTTAATTGCAAAACATATATATATATATAAATATACTCTGTGGCCCTTATTTTTTACACAAATTGTGTTGAAGTTCCCATTTGGCATTTCTCATCTGTCCGATACAACAACGAGGGGAAAAACACACAGCACTGAATTAAATGCTGACATGATGACCAATGTCAGAAGAAGATCATGCAATTCCCTTGATGCATTTTTGTGACACATCCAGGTCAGGCAGAGTGTGTGCGCCTGCCTGCCTGATCTGTCTACTACCTGTTGGCCACCCTAAAGTCCTTACCCAGCTTTGTCTGTCTGCAGCACTGATGGCCCCCCTTGGCTGCCCGGGTTATGAAATGACTTTGCAGCACCTGCATGAGAATGAATGAGACTACCGGTAACAAGGAAGTTGAGCGTGAAGGAGAGGGCATGCTCAACGGGAGTGTTGCTGGTTAGGTCGGGGGATAGGAGAGGGAGGAGAGGTGGAACCTGCGAAACTGCTTTGTCACTGTGGCAACTCAATGGAGTCCTTTTCTTTCCTTTTTTAAAAATTTTCTTTAAGAAAAGGGAGGCTCATCCTCCATATCTGTTGTCACAAAGACTCACAGTGGAGGTAAATGTCTCCTCATGAGGCTGCTTCCATCATACATCCAGCGAGCCAACCACTAGCTCCATATGTGTACATCAAAAACTCTTGGTAGTTTATTTTAGCCCGAGATTTAAACTGAAATAGTTTATTTTTCAATGCAACAATTTTCATTATTGATTAATCTTTTGGTCTTTTTAAAAGGAAACGTTGAAGAATGGCCATCACAAGTTCGCAGAGCAGCAGTAAAACCTCACATTTGAGAAGCTGGGACCAGCAAATATTGAACAGATTATTAATTTATATTTATTTAATCAACTAATCATTTCAGCATGGTGCTGTTTTGCAATGACTTTGTGCCTCATAAGAGTGCAGAAGTGTCAACATGACTGCATACTAATGAGCAAGATTATGTGTATGTGGAAAGAAAAGGCGACGTTTGGAGTGGGTCATGTTTAAGTGATATTTGTCGTATGTATACTTCCTTTGTGTATTATTAAGAGCTAAATATTGACTGGAATATGTTAATTTCTTGCATCATTTGGTTATAAATCAGTTTGTTCAGCCTGTTTGCTAATAAGTCAGAAAAGCATGTGGCTGCCAGTAGTGGCTTTAGTTTTGTGAGGCAGCAAATATGATATCGCAGGGAGGTATTGTTTTCAGTAGCACAGTCCAAAGAGAGGTAGTTTTTGCCTGTTTCATCTGGGAAAGTCATTAATATGGAACACAAATGAGCTGGAGAGACAGCAGGGCTTATGTTTTGAAAGAAATATCAGTGTTGAGCTGCTCTGCCTGTTTCCCTGCTGGGACGCCATGTTTGTACGGTCAGTGTCATTTTAGGGCTTTGAGAGGGGTGCTGTACAGAAGATACAATGTGAGGAAAGTTTATTATTGAAGCCTCTGCACACAACAAGTCCGCCCACACAGGTGTTGTGTCACTTTTGTTGCCTGATTAGACCCCTTCTCAGGTTTGTGTGGGTGTGAATAAACAACAAAGCATAGTTGCATCCTTCAACCAGAGTAAAGGTCTAATCAGCCAGAGTAACTGAAATCACCTGTGTGGTTTTGGAGGACCTTTAATGTTTTATTGCTTAAAGTATTTATCAGTTTTTGCTGAGAAGTACTCGTAAACATTAACATAAGGCTGCAATGATTGGGTAGTAAAAACCCTCTGTAAGCACATATTTGTACCTTTTTTTTTTTTTTATTTAAAGCAGAAATGAGCAATATAATCTATATTGAATCGAAGGACTAATAATGTGAAAGGGCCACTCCCAATTCCACTGAGACTCAATGCCCTACCTAACAACCCTATGCAGCTTTCTGTCACTGTCATCTCACTGTTTAGTTTGTGGCACCACGAAACCAAAACCATATTGATTCAGATAAAACACTGGGTAGTAGCTCCCAGCCCACAAGAGCACACAAACTGATTATACAGTATGCTTCTTGCAATGCAAAAATGTCTATCTGGCTGCCTGTCAGTTTTTTAAGTCCAATGGTCACTGGTGTTTTTAAGGCCTAGCTTGTTCTGCCAGAAAAATATCTGGCACTACGGCAGGTAGCATGCAGTCAGTTTGTGTGAGCTACTGTTCTGTAAGTGGCAGCCGACAGTTTTACAGGAAGCAGCGTTGTCTTTGACTTTCTTGCTCTGGCTAACTAGAAGAATATGCAAGGAGCTACAAAGTGGGGTGTTACAGCGGGGTAAGCTAGAGTTGGCAGAGTACAGTTGGCAGGTAGTTTATATTGAACGTGCATGTTTATGTAAAGTCAATTTTCTGATTGAATACATGCTAACACATAATGACATTTCCTTATGTAGGACAACAATAGATGCGACAGAGCATTTCCACGAGGCAAAAGGAGTGTTCCCTGCACCCTGTTAATTGCTTTTCTATATTAGGACAGCACCTCGAAGGGCAATCGCACTATTAAAACATGACCAGTTGCCACAGAGATGGATGGGAGTGCAAAGATTAGGGCATTAAGGTCCTTATGATAGTCCTGTAACTATGGAATGATAATAGAAGAGAATAAACATCAGCTGTACTCAAAAACATCACTCACTGCGCTCTGCAGCATCTCACGTGCTGTAAACGTGTTATAAAACAATGGTGTCTGCCTTTATAAGCTGTGCGTGCACTGTATATGCTATTATAGTTCTATTTCTGCGAGGATCCATTCTGGGCTGACACTATTGGGCCTTCAGTGTATCAATTGACCCCCTTTTATTTATTTTTTTAAAAAACAAAACAGTATACCGAAAATCATTGTGCACCGACATGTGGCAATAATGCCAGTATCACGCTTAAACGTTACAGTGCCGCCTTCCATTGTGTAGTGCATAGAGTCTTCAGGACTCTGTAAACTGCTGACTCTGTGAAGAAGAGGCCAGGCTCATGGCTCCTCTGTTAGGTGACACAGGAGATGGGTGAGTTTGTGGTGTGAAATGTAACTTTGGCTTTACCTGAAGACAAGGTCACAGGCTTGGCTGCTAGCTTTGCGGACAGCGGTGGAAACTAAAGCTATGGTTGCACATGGTTGTGTTCATGCCAGTGTTTATTGTCCTTACAGATTTGAAACATCACATTAAGATAATATCAGTTTCCTTTCTTTAATGTGTACTGCAAAGAGTGCCAAAGACACGAGGTCCATAATAAAGGGAACCACATGTTTAATTCATTGTGATTTGTGTATTTTGTAAGGATTTATTTAATATTTGATAACTGTCTAAATACAATTTATTAAATTTATAATTTGGCTGTAGCTATAGATTAAAAGTCCTCCTTATGTTTCAGGTCTGTAAATACTTCATGTTTTGTGGTGGTATTTAGTTTCCTCTGTAAGGGGCAATTGTAGAAAAAGTAGACACCTTGGTTTGTTCTGAATTTCAGGGTTTCTGTATCTACATCTACATCTCTTTTTTTTTTTATATATTGGTTCAGTATTATTTTAAGGTGTTATTCTTTGGATGAACATGCACACTATCTGTTTGATGGAGTGTCGTTGCCCACTTCATCATCTCTTGTACTGATGTTGACTCAGAGGATCCTCCTTTGAGAGGCTGTCATAAGTGAAATTAATTGTTCTAAGCTGCATCTTCCCTGTGCTTCTTTAAATAGTCTACTTAGTACCTTTTTACTTCACACCACTGCAGGGAAGAATCGTCAAAGTAGTTGTGCTCTAGATTTGATAATGTATCAGGTTTTTAAAATTGTGAAATTGATTTAACCGGTTTTACTTTTGGCATCAGCAGATGAAGGCTATTTATTAATTTACTAACGAGGAACTAAGGCTGGCTGCAATTACATAATGAAGTAATGTTATAAACCCCAAGGTATCGGAACAGTTTTAATAAATTTTTTAAATATGCTGGGAGGGAGGTAGGGGTCTAGCTCAGTTTGACGGTGTAGTTACACTTTAAAGACTTTGTTTTTTATATAAAAATCACATTTTCCCACTTGAAACTATTGGTATCTAGCCCCAGAGATGATTTTGGTTGTATGCGCCAATGTTTTTTTTGTGATTCGGGTGAACCATGTAAAAGTTGAGCAATGCAAATATTTCCCTGCTTACGCCTCCCATGAAAAGAATGCAGTAGGAAAGCAGGAGTTCCAAGCTATGTAGGTGTAACAGTCAAAGTTCAAATCATTAATCGCTACATATCATTGGAGTTATGACCCTGGGAATCAAGATGTCAGGTTGTTTTTTTTTTCTTAATGCCCTTATTTGCATATGATGTAGGCAGGAAATGCAACAAATGCACAAACAATCCCCTCAGTTTCACACAATAACACAAGTGGTAGGAGAGTGAGGGGGATCCTTGTCCTCTCTCCAGGCATGCTTTGCCCTCTCTGGCAGTAACAGCGAGCCCTCTAATCTGCCCCAGAATGAAACCCTATCTGCTTCTCTCTGTTATGTGTCGCATCAGCCCAATTCCACGGTCACACCATTCTCTCTTTCTCCGCTATAGCTGAAAGCAGTTTGAATCCCTTGAGGACTGTTGTCTAAATAAGCATGACCGGACTCGGTTTACACTGCTAAGTGTGTGATTTGTTTTATTTTCAACATTGCTTTCAATACCCCTTGAATCTGTAAGTGATTCTTTTTGTATTTTTTATTTCCCTAAGCAAAAGAGGGCATTTTTGTGGCCATTACACTGCGTTGGCTGTAACATCTTATTGACAGTTAGCAGTGAAATGAACACAATGAGAATCTTGAAGGTGACCTCACAGGTTTGACTCGCCAGCATGTAGTTTAGCTGTAACTGGTTCTTAGCCACCACTGGCATGTCTGTTTTCTGCTTACCTGTATAGTTAGTCATTATTTAGCCTCCAAGCAGATCAGATAATGTACCCCTCGTGCCTCATCACCTTCTGTGTGCTGACGAACAAGCATATGGCCTTGGGATTATGTCAGTTAAGAGACTGTAATGTCTTAGGCAGCACACATTTTGACACATTTCTTTGAGAAAGCTTGAGATACAGTATTTTCACATCTTTCTTTGGGCATATGAAAATTTGGTGCTTAACTAAGCTCAAACGACTGCTTTCTTTTCTCCTAATTGCAGTAATACATGTGGACAAGCCCGTTGTTCTACGGTTATTCCATGCTGGCTGTCACAGATTTTTGACAATCAATTAGCTTCATTTCTTTTATACATGTTTCAACGCAATGATCACGGTTCTATTTATGTATTTACTTCTTGGCCTACATCTCTCCTCTTGTTTCTTCTATAAACCGTGCCACCTCACAAAGGCATTTTAGCAGAAGACTGCTGGTTATGTTGGAGGAAGCTGGGAACAGGAACTGTTGACGGTGATGCTCTAAGGCCAAATATCTATTACTTAAAGTGTGCCACAGGGGCAATGAGAAAGGGCTCTCTTGTATTTATTTTTTTTTGTATGTAGACTAATACTCTACCATTCAGAGAATAGCTAGGGTCACGTCACTCATATTAGAAAAATCAACATTTATTTACGTCAAAGTACTGTAGCATACAGTTTGGTGTAACGTTTTGGAGGAAATAGTTGCTAGTTGATAGATCTGTGGATTATCCAGCGCAACAGGGACACTGATTGTGGGAGGAGATGATATCTCTGGGACAGATCTCAAAATTTTGGCAAACAAGACAATATCTAAATACCACCAAAGTTAAGTAAGAAATTTAGTTTTTTGTAATGATTTGGTTGAATCATCCCTTTAGTAATGTGTCATGCAGGTACCAGTTTAAGCTCAGAGTACAGTTAGAATAATAATCAAAAAATGGATTCCCAGTTATTGTCTTTCAATTTATTTAAACTATGAACAATTTACAACCTGACCAAAATTTCACAGGTTGGCAGCAGCATGACACTGAGAGAGGAGCGTATCATCCATTAATTCCAGGGTTGGCGCTTTGATCGCCGGCTCCTCTTGTCCACATGTCGAAGTCTCCTGAGGCGAAACACTGAACCCTAAGTTGCTCCCAATGGAGTATGGCATCTTCGTTGCCATCGGTGTCTGAATGTGTGCGTGAATGAGACCACTCTGTAAAGTGATTTGCATAGAAGTGAAGTCCATTTACCATTTGTGCTTACTGGCTGTCAGCGGATTGGAAAAAGTTTTGAGTCTTTTTTTTAATTTTTTATTATAGGCTGTATTCCTCATGTTTGATTGTTTCCCTTGAAAGAACACTTTCTCGTGGTTGTCAGTCATTCAGTTTTTCTTTTCCTTTTGATCCCTTCTGTGTAGAGAGATTTTCCCACCGGTGACCGTGGGCAAACCTGTGGTGTGTCAGAGGCTGAAAGTTTTTCTCAGCTGCAGCTCCATTTTGACTTTTTGTTTTGACATAATCTTGCCTAGTGCAGCTTTAGCCTTATGTACTTACCCACATCACACACACAGACACATGTTACACCTCACTGGACCTTTTTTGCATGATCCCTCCCATCACCCACCTACACATTTTATAGCTGCTCATTCAAGTCAAGGTCGCAGTGGCAACAGCCATGCTGAATTAATTTCCCCCCACAACTTTCCATGGAATCTATAGCAGGCCTGTGAAGAGTTGTTGTTCCTTGAGCTTATCCAATGTATGCCCCAGAGTCTCCTCCCATCCTTGCATGCTGGCAAAACGTCCTTAACTGACTGCCTGGAATATGTGACTTTGTAAACTATTCACTTACAACAAACTGTATCTGTATATATTTTGAGGTCTGTTACATTTCTCCGGTGATAGATACTCGGTTGTCATGCTGTCACTAATGAGCTGGCATGTTTGATGTGTTTTCATACACAAACATGACCTTGGAATTAAGATTTTTGTAAAATGCTGTCAGTTTTCGTCTTACCCGCTACTCTTTGTCAAGAGTTCCTATAATTCCTATCGTTGTAATGATGCTATCTATGTAGGCTTCAAGGTTGTTAACACACGCAAATGTAGGTTCTTCATGTGCCAAGACATGAACTGCAGATATGTTTTCATAGGATGTGCAGACCTCCAAGTTGCAGTTCAGTACAAAGAGCACATTTTCCATTGTATATGTAGATCTTTTGTTTTTTGTATTTTGCTAGATAGTATAGATATTATATTATTACTAAACTTACAGAATACTATGAAACCTAAAATATTGTAGTCACTGCCAAACACAGCACTACAACTGGAGTACGTGACTTGGCATCACATTTGACCTTGGTCACGAAAGTCAATGTCTTTTCTTTTCACTGGATATGAAATGCATTTGGGGTAAATTCCCAATGACTAATACATATTGGTTACACACATGCACACTCCATGCAAACATTAACTACTGCCACCTTAATATGCTTGCACGGAAGTGTTGCAACACTATAGCAGAGCTTTTGTCTAAACAGGAGGGAAATATTAACCTTCTGGCCCCCTAGATTCCTTTCACAGTAGGGGGTGTAATGATATGCTAATAGTCCTCGTCTGCTAGCTTGAAAAAGGTGTGAATATTAAAACATAATATGAAATGTTGCTCCTTTTTTGTAAAAGAAATACTACATTGAAACCTTGAGGTGTTGGCTCACCTTAGTCCCTGTGGGGGAGATTTCTCAGAAACCCAATGTAATTGTTAAGTGAGATCAACGAAGCTTCTAACAGGTTTAATGCAGAGTGCCTAAATCCCAACACATTTTTTTCCTCTCTAGTGTTTTGTAGCACAGACTTCTATGCTTTTCCTTGTTGTTTGGCAGATTAATTGGTGGTGCATATAATTCACCTGTAAATATTACATGATGATTTGCTTTGTTTGGAGGATGATGAATTGGATGTTTTGAGGCTCACTGTGATTGAACTGGGAATCTGGAAATTGCACATAGTCTTTGCATGATGCAGCATTTCCATTGAAATTTCGTTATATTGCCACAATCATTGTGTTTTTCAATATGAGTGTCACATGAGATTTATGCTATAATTTCTTTCAGTGTAGGCAAGGAAAAAAGTCTTGTCTTTTTTAATATTTTGCTATGATTCAATGCTGTGGTTTGTCGTTGACACTTTTTTTTTTTTAGTCCATAATGTGCGGTAGGTTTCACAGAGGCACGGTGCAGATGCTGTACAGACACTCTGCCATGTTCTTTGCTTTATGATTTTATGGATAAGTGGAGATGGTATCCAACTATTTATTTATTTATTTTTTACTGCAAACAAATCAACCATTGTCTAACAGGACTGCTGCTGAATGCTGACACAATGGTCACCATTTAGGAGTTTTTTTTTTCTCTCCCTGCTTGTAAGCAAATGTTCTAGTTGCAGCCTAGCCTGTGGCGTATTAGTTGTGGGATAGACTGCATGATTCTGCTCTTCTTAAGGGATCACTCCCCAGCCCTTAGTTGTTTGGCAATTTATTTTATCTTTGTATATTATTCAGCTGCACACATGTTTGTGTGTTAGTACTGTTGTGTTGAAATTGGGTTCTGTTGAGGTGAGACTTTCATTGGCAGAGTAACTGCACCCTTTTGATTGCATGCATATGCTGTATAGAGGCTTCACGTGCAAACCCACCATGTGTGTATCTAAGACCAGATGGCACAACAATCCAAACTTTGGGGGTGTGACTGTAAGCTTGTATGAGTCTGAATGGCAAAGATAGAACAGGGTTTATTGATTGGTGTTGGCAGAAAGCCAAATGTTGCAATCTATCAAATTTATTTGGCCTCCATGTAATTTGACATTTTCCTTAGTGTGCTACATCAAAATCTTTTTAGGCATTGAAATGTAATGTAGATATAACTGTATAAAGCCTAGCATATTATTACTGTGCCTTGTTGTGTACTATGTGTTTGGCTATTTTATTATATATTGCAGGGTTATAGGTCTCGGCAAGGCTGCTGTACAGACCCGTAGTTGGACTGAAGCTATGGCAAGAAGAATTCAGACACGTCTAGAAATCTATTACCAAAGAAATGAAAATAATACTAAAACAAATGAACATGCATAACAAGGCCTATATCGTCACTGCACCTGTACGTTTATTTGGCTTTCCACCGAACACTGCTGAAAATGACTGGCCCTTGGCCAAACCTTACCGGCGGCAGTAAGGTTAGTTGGTTCCTCTACCCTTGGCTTGCTTTCACACACTCTGCATCAGCAACTCATCTGTTGCCAAGGTCTGGCTTGCAACCTGTAGAGCAGGGTTCGTCAACTGGTGGCCCCTGGGCCACGTCCGGCCTGCCAAAGCTTCCCATTTGGCCCGCAGAATGTTGATGAATTCAGGAAATGTGAGGAGGACAAAACATGAGCTCTGCTCTTTAGAATATCTAATATGAAGGTATTATTGGTGCAAAGCACCTGTGACAGTGAAATTTGTAGTTGTAGACAATAGTCACACATGTGTATCAGTAAATTTGAAGTAGATAAGAAAATAGAATAGTTTCCTAGTGTGCCTCAGTTGTCATGTCTATCCCAGTTTTATTTCTTGCAGTTGCCAGCTTGAATTTCTGTGTGATTATTTATATCTTGCAAGTGACAGATATTTGACTAAAGTGCAAGTAGTATTACTGCCAGATTTCATTCACACTTCTCCACAGTGAGCAGGGTAAGGACAAAGGGCATGACTAAAGTTGCAGAGAGATGTGCCAAACATTTAACTCATTTCACATGCATGAAACTGTAGAATCATCTCCATTTTTGGTTGCAGTTCCCTTCATTTTCAGGTCAGATCAGACTTTGTGTAACAGGCTGCAAGGAGAGCATCTGGCTACCTGCCCGAGGTTCTCCATCAATGTGCCGAGCCCAGAGGAATTTAGTTACACAAGGGGACTGGAACGCTTTTTCAAAGCGTAGGAAAATACAATGTCCAAATCCATGGTGCAGTGCTTGTCAATAGTGATGCAACTCCATCTCAATAGACCTGTTCAACACAGGTAACACCTTTCCTCAAATGTGTGCTCTAGTGTATTTTGTGACCTGTTAAACAGATGCAGCTTCTATCTCAAAGTGCCCCACATTTATGCATTTTTAAAATGTTAATTTTAAAAAACTTTCTTGTGTTTCATATGTTTAAGTGTCTAGTTATCAATATGGATATCCCATGTTTTTAGGAGTCTTTTTAGGAGTCTGTTCACACTGATCTAGGCAAACACAAACATTCACTTTTGCAAATGGAGCAATAATAGGGTTTATATAGCTGTTCTTACCTGAAGTTTACTCAAATGCACTGGCTCCCATTTGTAATCTGGCCAGGTCACATTGATTTTTCTATTAGTATCAAGTGAACTTGGCTCTTTCAAAGAGGAATTCAAAGATTTTTGCCAAATACGTTTCCACGGCTTTCTGCTTCAGAAGGAGAATGGGTAGGATGAGTAAATGTTGTGGAAGGCGGAGGAGTGTGCACAGCCTAAATTAATGAGCTTGTTTGTGTATAAGTGTGCACTGAAGGCCATTCAATCCACACCCATATATTTGATCATCTGCCAGAACCAAAGAGTAGGCATGTCTGTCTGTCTCTTGCAGTAAAAAGAGAGGAAGAAAAGTGAACATGTAATTTCTCAATATTTGAGAAATTATGCAGGTTTACGTGCATGTTAACTATCAAATAGCTGTTTTCTCTTATGCGCTAGAGAAGTTTGTTTTCTCACCGACATAATTCTTTGATCAGGGCTGTATCAGGTACTGAATAGTTCTGGGATTTCGAGGACATGGAGCCAAATGACACAGCTGAAGATAATCAGGTTTACTGTCTCTTGACCATTGTCTGTTTGAGGCTATCTTTGATTAACAAACTTTCCCAGATGAAACCTCCCATTTGCATTTTAACCATTTGTGGGTTTTAATGACATCCAGATATCGACTTCAGAGGCACTGGAACATTCTGGTAGACTGAGCAACCACATATCAGGACATTTAATATGACAATATTTGATAAGACTTCTTGACACAAACATACTAGAGGAATGTTAAAATAATTAACTTACTCAATCACTTGGCACAAATGCCCATCACACGTTAGCACATCTAAAAGTAATTCTTCCACTTTAAAACTATTCACTTTATAATATTGAACTGACGAGCAGAAAATCCTAACATTTTAAATGATGAAACCAGCAAATGTTTGGGAATTTTACTTTGTTATTGGTCTGCTGTAACTGTAATGAAATGAACAGATAATATTACTCATCCTGCCATAATCCACATCAAACATACGTCCAGAAGTACAGCGTTGGATGTCAAAACAATGATGCAGTAACCCATAAACGGTGCCTGTCTCGACATCAGGCGAGGCGATCATAACATCTCCAGGACCATCAGACAGGCAGCACCTGGTCACAAGCCACGGAGAGTAAATGTTAAAAGGTCGAGTGTTATCAATTTGGCATTTTAAATCACGGATGTTTCATTGAATTATGCCCAAGTCATCAAGGTTCAGCAGTAAGTTTTGGTGTCCCAGAGGCAACTGTCTCCACGACTGAAACATCCAAAAACACAGCTTTATGTCTTGCTGCCTTTTTAAGGACCAAACTGGAGAATTTTGCACTACAAATCACATCGCATATACTTTACTGGTGCTCCTTCAGTATATAGTGTATAAACATATAAATAATATACAGAATTGGTGTTCAATATGTTTATCTTAGACTTTAGGGTGCCATTGGTTTCAATTTGTTTCAGTATAGTATGAAAATCCACTTTTAGAGACTTGAACTAGATGCCCTTTTTGTCTAAGTGATTGCCTCCACATCAGGATGGAAGTACTAAATCTCACTCTTGCTCAAAATGGCTCACTCTCAGGTACAAGTAAGTGCTTTATTTAATAGCTTTTAAGATCAGCCTTTGTTCACCAGAATGTATGGACAGACAGAGGAAGCTACAGTGACAAAACAATGTACAATCCACAGGAAGCCAGTTGGAGTGGGATATGCTGTGTTAGGATATGCTGCAGACAGTTTGAGAAGCGCACCTCAACTGTAAAACACTGAGAAGAAACAGCCATTTTTTTCCTTCAATTTTTTTTCTTTTAGGCTAACGGCTAACATTGGCTTGGTGTATACATGAAAGTCTTTTTAGTCCAAAGTTCTTTTTGTTTTTATCCTTCCACTGCAGCTCAACAGGGAAACACTATCTGAGGAAACGAGGAAGGAATTCTATGCTAAAAAGACTCTTGGAAGATTTTGTCTAACTTTAGACGCTGAAGCATCATATTGGCTTCGGATAAACTTTAGAATACAATTTTGTACAAAATGGGGGGCCGTCGATTTAGTCCCCAATCATTTTACATTATAAGCGCATTATGAAGGGATCTTTTAATGGCCAGGAGGAATTGTTACAGCAAGAAAACCCTCTTCCAGTGTTCATATGGACACCTGACTATTGTTGTACGACAGACTTTTAAGGCAGAAAGATTGTGAACCTATCCTTCAAGGTTACATGCCATGAATTTTGGTATAAATTGTTGAATGTGAACAAAACTGCTCGTTTACATTGAAAACTTCAGACCACCTTTACGTTGTAGTGACTAATGGGACCTTCAGGTTGAAATTTTCCTTTCACTCCTCCCTAATGTTTATCTCTTCACCTCCCTGATGAAGCTGCTATTTTTAACATGTTGCACCGGAGCCAACCTTCCTATTTACTGTCTGCCACTATGCAAACTATAATCGTAGGCATTGCTGTCAAACTAATTCTTTGTTTACCTCATGATCAAATCCCCTCTTCCCATGCCTGCTATCTGGCTGTCGCCTCACAGAAGTAGAGAAAACATATTCTACACAATGAATTTAATAGTGGATATTTTATTGCAGACAGAGAGACCATATAAAGATTTTCTGGAGTACAAAGCCATGCAGTCAATAGATTATATTCGAGCATTTTCATCTTGGAACATTTTATTCCAGGAGCAGTCAGTCTTGTTCTGAAAACACTAAAAGATTGCCCTAAAGCCTGGACTCTGATGTCTAATGGAGACCATTTCCTGACAAGCCTTTTCCTTTTGTTGACAATAGCAGCCACTTAAGCTAGATTGCCAGATACACATTACGTGTTCCAAAGAGCTCTGTTATACACCTCCTTATGTAATGCTTTGCTAGTAATTTATTTGCTTAATGGTCAAAGTGAATGCAGACATGTTTGTAATATCATCACACATTACAATGTAAAGTGAAATAGAAGGATGGAGCAACATGACTATGAAAGGGTGGCTGGTATCATTTTTGATGTAATCTAAATTTTCCATGTAGCTGACATGTTCAGTACGTCCTTATTATGTAGTTGCTATCCTTTTTTGTCTTGTTTGGGGTCTTTGTCATGCACATGGCATAATACAGGATAAATGGTGTGATTGCATAAAATAGTTCAATTTAAAACGGCAATAAAATGTGTATTTACTGTTTTCTGCATGTTGTATCAAACCTGTGTTTTTGGAGGGGGAAAAATTAATGGAACAAGAAAGGAAATTGTTTTCAACAGACTACTGCCGTGGCATTATCCCATTTAATGTAGTGTAAAAATTACTGCCAGACAGTGTTTAAAACAAAAGCTTGGCATGTTGCCCCTCTGAGGATATTCTTAGAAATCGAGATATTAAAATATCTCTCTCCACCTACTGTACCTCTCATTGTTTGTCTCCAAGTGAAAGGAAGGCACCATTGTGGCACTGATGAGAGAAAAAAATGTATGTCAGCTGATCCATCCTCTCATTTAAAATGAATAATGGGAAGAAAACAAAGAATAATTTAACAATTTGAGCTGAATAATCACCATTTGTTCATCAATCTCAATGTTACCTTCCAACACAAGAGTATTTGGTGCCATTTTTGTAACACATGAAGTGTATTTGGAATAACAACTGTCATAAAAGAAGTGAGTCAGGTTTAAAAAAATAAAATAAAATAAAAAAAACACCCAACAACACTGAACCAGTGTTTTCCATGGTCACTGCATGCATAATTGTCACCACTTTACCTTCCTACCCTGCTTTGACAAATGTAGAGTGGCAGGCTCATCCACCAGGCAGAATGTTGGGTTGAGTAACAGAAGCTAGAGTAACAAGCAATATTACAAGACGGTAAACCTGGTAGTAATCCACAGTTCTTCTGCAGGAGGTGTGACAGCGGCAGACTGTGTAGAGAGCAGGGCTGAGCCGTTTATCATGATTAAAATGTCCTTATCATGTGAAAACAATTTGTCGTGATATATGCCAGTGCTTTTTTTCCTTCTCAAATATGACTAGGTAGATATGACTTTAGGATTGTTTGCGAAACTGATCAGTATCTCAATACGCAATACAATGCACATAGTGCCACTGTGGGTCCTGTTTTAATTTTACTGCACTTTTTAGTGTCAAACTATTGGTTTTTTTTTTTCTTCAAGATTTTCTGTATAAGAATCATTTGGCCCTGTCTGAACTTAGCATTGCCATCAGCTTATCGTTACACTCTGTTACAAGTCAACCGTCATCTCATATCTTGCTTACAGTCTTTGACCTCCATAGTATGTATTTGTTTACACTGGCAGCCGTTTCCTGCTGACACATACTTGGCCAATTGTGTCAGCAGTGTGTCGGATAATTTTATTCCTATTTATTTTGACTAGTTTAGAGAACAGTGTAATTATTTTTGTGCACTTATATTATCATATTTTAAGAAAGAAAACCCTGTATATTGTTCCATAGCCTAGTGTTCGTAGAAACCATTCCTTTTTTATATATATATATTTTTTAATATATCCAAGCAAGCACCTATTGGCTTTGTACAGTACAGAACCCTAAATGAACATTAGCTCAGAAGCTTCACATTCAACTATTGCAATCTTTGAAATTAAATTTTTTATAAGTTGGCTGTGCATTTTTGATCAACGAAGATGTTCAAAGGAAAGAACCTTCTCTTACATTTAGAAAGAGTTGCCCAAATCTGTGTCATCTTGCGTACACATATTCTAAACCTTGGTACTGCTTTATCCGAAGCGTTGCTTATTTTAAGAACATTATGAATATATTAGAATCCCAGCATGATATAATGCATGCACTCCACATCACTATGTGCACTCATCTCCTCCATCAAAAGCTCGTCGCCTCATATCGGCGCTAGCAGCAGAGGGATTTGAGGAGGACCGATTATTTGGTTGACCTCCCTATCCGCTGGAGCCATTTCAACATCATCAGTATGTTGGAAATGTGAGCGTTCATCGCCAATGAAGAGCGCAGGATTATAAGATGCTGTCATATCACGTTGTTGGGTCACTGTGATGGATGTTTCGGTTTGGGTGTTACTTCCTTTGGTTTGACAAGACGACTCGTTAAAATAGATCCCGTTAGAGGAGCTGTTGAATACGGGGGGGTGTGTGTGTGTGTGTGTGTGTGTGGTGAAAGCATGGTCACTCTGACAGCCCATTTGTTTGTGGATTGAAAACCATTGTCAGGCTGTGTTGTTATAACACACAAGCTGGAATTTACAGTCTACTTTAAAGAGGTTACTCTAAACCCTTTTGTTAACTAAATTGTGTACTGTGATGAAACCCACCAATGCTGCTGTCTAATATTGACATTTCTTACCAACTTTATAAAAATCAGCATTTAATGGGTTGAAAAAGGCTCAAAACACACCATCTACTGTTTTTAAATTCGGCCCTGAACCTGCGAGGCCAAAGCTGACACAGTCAACCGGTTGGGACTAATCTACGTCATGAATTTTATATAAAAACTGACTCTGATCTCCCCCCCGTGTCCACTGACCCTCACACTCAAGGCCACGCCTCCCACTGTTGTTGTTCCCTCACTCTTTGCGTTTTTAATTTGCTGAGAGAGATGGTTTGAGTTTGAGAGGGTAGAGTTGCACTTTAGCTTGGCCTTAAAATGACATTTACATACTTCTTTCCAACACTGAGCTATCGCAGAAATACTTATTGCTGGCACTTTAATGAAAGCAATCTGATGTCGCACCATTCAGATCTCCCCGTAGACTTGTCCTCATATCTAACACTCCCAAATTGACAGTTGCTCTAAAGTGATGGATGTACTGTAGTCTGATGGGTCAGAGCAATTCAAAGAATAATTTAAGCCATCTGACGAACTAGATGTGCAAGACGTGAGCGCAGATTTGTCACGGGGGTTCTTCTTTTGTCCATTGTCTGCTGTGTCGCCGCCTGCAGGCAAGTTACTTTATATTCAAATGATTTCACCCATACAGTTCACTGAAGTTTCATTAGGGAGAGAAGTGAAGGACGGACATCAACACGGGCACATTGGCTAGAGAGGACCTCAGCACCCTGTGGCCGTGGCTTGGCATCATCAGTGTTTCTGCTGTAATTTCCTCCCCTTTGGTACAAAAATGGCCATCATTTGTTGCTTTTTCTTATCTTCAGCATCACATGGCTGTCTAATGATTTAGATGTCTGTATTTTTGATTTTTATTTTCAAGCTCAGACCTCAAAAAGCTCTGCTCTTTTAGTAAACATTTACTTGTTCTATTCTCAGTCTCAGTGTCTTCCCGATGCCAAAACATGCAGTCTCTGTCTTGTAATGGCTCTCACGGCACTCATAAACTTTATATGAATACATGCTTTTAAATATGTGCTTTTAATACTGTAACTCCTGATACATTTGTAATCGAAAGTTGTTTTCCATTAAATAGCAGCCCAAGTTTGAAACAATTTTTGGAGATTTTAGCTAAATCTATTCATGAGATTGTGACAAAATTCCAAAATTTGAGCACGAGGTTACCACCATGTGTACTCTGTGGTGTCTTTATCACAAAGGGTGAACGAGAGGGGGCTGACATGCAATAATGGCCCCTGCATTACATACAGTATGTACTCGGTACCTCCTTTCTTTTATATTGTTTTTTGGTGATTTCGTTTGTTGAATTCAGTCATTAAATGAGTGGCAGCAAGACATGAATGCTTTGTCTTCATGAGAATGAGCAGGAACATGTGCAGCGACATCAAGGTGTATCTGAAAAATCATTTTGTCGTGGTTTCTTTGTTGTATTTCTGCATTTCCACTGATAATGTGCATAAAACAGATGGCTCCTTTATGCAGCCCATGAATACAGCTGACACTTTTTGTTCGATTTTAGGTTGTTTGTTTACATGAGGTTGAAATATTAACCTCATATCAGACAGTCGTCATTGTTGACATTGGATTTCAAATCTCCGCTTTCCAAGAGCTCTAATGCTGTCATTGGTCCTGACTATCAAGTAACCTGAAATACAAGTTTAGCTCAGGCAATAGATATGGATTCTGGTTGTGGTGTAGCATTTAGCCCTGCCGTTCCCCAATGCTGTTTTCCATGGAGACCATAGAAGCCTGTTTGTGCTTTGTGCTACGGCCCAGTGGCTGCTTGGCTGCTCATCCATGATTAATTCAGGCAGGCCTCAGGGGAGCCAGGCTAGGTTACCCAGCCAGGGATCTGGTGTCTAGTTGCCATAAAGCCAGTGTCTTTATGGCAACTTCAGCTGCAGAGCTCTCCCTGGCTGTAGCTGTAACTGAGGCTGGAGCTGGCAACCTTTTCACACCCGTTCCTGAAATAGAGCAATGTAAATGAATTGAACAATTTCAGTAATTTAAATATTGTCAACCTCTTTGCCATTCACCAATAGACACAATAAATGTTCTCTCTCAGCTATAGGAAATTGCATTTTGATTTTAATTTACAGCAAGGTTCATAGTATCACAGTTGACTAATGGCAGCATAATTCAGCCTGTTTATAATGTCGGGGCTACTGGTTGTTTACTGCTATATTTTGTACCCAGTAACCACATAGAGATAACCAGCTGCTGTGAGGTTTCACACCAGTAGTACGCTTGTATTTTGATGCAGCTGGCACAGTCTCCAGGTTTCCAGGTTTGGAGCAGAGTGCTGTCTGAGATAAAGTACATTTGAATATGGCCGTTAATTTTTTCTTTGTTTTTTTTTATGTCTACAGACTCGTTTCTATCATAAAACGCACAACTGAAGAAACTCCAGTCACATATTAGGTTCTTATGATATTCTGGGATATATTTGTGCGCTAAAACATTCACCTCTATACCGTAGATTGCTTTGATCTCTATTTAAATACTCCAGATAATACTGTATTTGGCCTGACAACGACAATCGCTGAGAACACGTCATTATCATCCACTCCAAACGGACTCTTTAGAAGCAGAGTTTTTAGAACGATCTTGCGAAATACAGACCCTAATGCTTGTCACGCAGACGTTTTAGTCAGCTGATGTTGAAAGAGCGAGCACCGTCTGTAATGATGGATAACGCCAGACTTCACAGATCTTTATTTGTCTTTTTAGTCATTAAATAAAACACGCACCAGCAGATTGCAGCCATAGTTCTATTACTGTGAATTGCTCCTCTCCAGTCAGCTCGGCTGTCAGTCCTTCACACATGTCAGTTTGCATGGGAGAAAGTTGGTTGTTCACCTCGCGCTGCAGAAGTTTGGTTTTTAACTAAGTAGTTTCATTATCAATCTATTTATGTTTTGTATAGATTATTTTATTAAATAGACCTATTCCCATCACAAATACCTTTAGATGTCATCTTATTTTGTCTGACCAACAGTTAAAAACTCCCAAACGTCTGTAAATCTGTAACCAACAAACATTTGGAATTGTTACTTTTTTTTATTTTATTTTATTATAGCCATACAAGTGACTTTCTACCAACACTACCACACACCATGAGATAATGTAGCACGGTAATTATTCAATTTGACCTTCTGATTATAGAGAGTGACAAATGAGGTCCAAAA
This sequence comes from Gadopsis marmoratus, assembly GCA_036023855.1. Taxonomy (NCBI): domain Eukaryota; kingdom Metazoa; phylum Chordata; class Actinopteri; order Centrarchiformes; family Percichthyidae; genus Gadopsis; species Gadopsis marmoratus. Next base: position 89,972 of record JAVQJF010071890.1, read on the forward strand.
TCTGCCGTATTATCCTCGCATGTGTGCCAGGTGTGTGTCACTGTAGCACTCTGTCTCCATCCTCTTATTTGTTCTCCGTCCCCTTGGTCAACTGACTCTGATGGATGGATGACTCGCGCAAACTGTCACGCTCATAAATCAACTGTTACTGTGGCAAAATGGCATCTGACATCCATTAATGGCAGACCTGGCTGCAATAGGAGGCATCCACCCCCCACAAGTTAACACGCGTTACTCTAGAGAGCCGTGTGATTTATTGACTTGCTAACAGACAAAAATATGGGAGACGGTTTGTTGCCAGTGGGGCATTAATTGGTGCATGTGTTATTAGAAGTGTTTTACTTCAACACTGGCTTGTTTCCCTAACAGGTGCCTAGTGGATATTTCAGCTGAAATAATTGTGTTCATTTTACCCCAATAGATGGGTCGGATATACCATCTTCATGTCTATTGAACTTGTTTGTACTGTATCAATTGGTTGCAGTAGATAACTTTCTAAAAGGACTGAGTCATCCAAATTATGAGTAAGCATATTTTGTCACTTTACTTATCTTGGGATGTAACCATGCAGATAGTTTGGTTTAATTTGTTGGGTTTGAGAGCCGTACAACTGGGATGAATTAAATTTAGTTTGGGGCGTTCATAGAATTTAAAACAAATTAAGCAGCAAAGGTTTTCAGCTTTCTACTAAATACATCTGTTCTGTGGTTTATCCAGAATAACCAGGCCACTGTCTTTGGAAGCACACGTTGGACTTTTTGCTTGTAATTTTAAATGCTGTGGACAGGACAGCTGTGCATTTAACATCTCCACTCGCCTCCATTGATCTGGGGTGGCAGCTACAGTCTCGGATATGGATATGTCAAAACCTGAGCATGTGAGAGCAAAACTCTCTGCATGGTGGGCTACCAGTTAGGGAGGGAGAAAACATGTTTTTTTTGGTTTTTAATTCATCTCAAATCAAAGTAAAGGTTTGTTTTTTACGCTTACTAAAACATGAAAAATGTAAATAAACCTCTTGGAGCCTCAAAATGAACTTTTAGGAGTATTATTTGCTGTCAAATGGTTCAATTCTGGTAAATTAATAATCGTGGTCTCGGCTTCTTCATTCTGAGTGTTTTTCTGCTATTTAAAATTTTTTAAAACTTTATTTAAAATTTTGAATCTATCAAAATATAGATGTCTGTTTTTTTTGTAAAGGATTTCTTTGGGTTCTGGGCTATTGGGGCATTCATAAAAAGCAAACCTCACATTGGGCTCTGATATTTTTCAGAACTTTTGTTACATTTATAGACTAAACTATCAATCTGTCATGTTTTTAATTAATTATGTTTGTTCTTGAATTAAAAGTTGGCACACTGAGTAGGGTTGTTCTGTTACAGTAGAATATGTTAGAATAAGATGTTTTACGTTGCATACTTAAAAAAAAAAAAAGACTATGACGGTGAGTGATAAAGGAAGAAGGTCGTGTGTATACTGTGATTTTTGAGCGAAGGTGATGGATGGCATCATTGTTCTAATGTTGATACTCGACACAAAAGAAATAGATATCTGTGAGAGGAGGTTAAAGGGACAATAGGTGAAGTGTGTGTGTCAGTGTTATCATCCCTTTATCCCCGGTCTTTAAGCATGTTGCAGCAGCATTACCCCACTTTCCTCTCCTTCCCTATCTTGTACTCAACACACACACAGACACAGCATTAATCCTGCTATCATATTGTTTTCACATCCAGTCATTTTTTTCCCCTCCAGTCACACCTCCTTGATTCTAAACATGACAGCCTTACCCACAATATTAATTTGACATCAACATTGTTATTTTCCTTATATTTTTCGATTAGGCTGGGTTCAATAATAAAAATGTCATCACAACTATTAAGAAGTGACAGATTATGACATTTATGGCTCACACAATTTATTTCCACACACAAAGAACATTACTCCTGTGCAATAAGGCAAGCATGCTACCTCACCAGCTCCTGAACAAGCTTTAGCTGGAGATCACTGCTAAGGCTGGCTAACATTGTGCATTTACTTTCTTTCTTGCTGCCATCAATAGAATTGTGTGTTTCTGATTCAAAAGACAGGCTTGTGTCATTGGCTCGGAAAGAAAAAAAAATGTATTTCTGTTACTGGGAGCCACTGTTTTTAACATGTTAGGAGGAGGTTCACATCACTGTACTCTATCACGGTGTGTATGTCATAAGTGAGACGGCTTAATGTTTGATATTTCTTTGCTCCCGGTTCATCAGTGTCTCAAGGCTAATTGTAAGCAGTTTGATCTACTGTCGGACAAAAAGACATACAGATAGACTGACGGAGACCTGTGTTCCTCCCATGACCTTTAATCCACTTGGCTAGCAGCAGCTTAGATGCATGATTTATTATCTGTTTAGGAGTGTGCACACACATACTAATGTGTAAACGAGTGCCTTTTTTCCTTTTTTTTTTTTTTTGAAGGCTTTGCTGATGATTAAAGAGGAATTTATTGCAGTCTTTTTAAATTGTATTATTTACTCAATGACTGACTGAAACTGAACACTTTGTCTCTTTCCTCCCCCCCCCCCACACCCTTATCCCCCTCTCTCTTTGTATCTCTCCTCCAGCTGGTCGGCGGCCAGTTTGACCTCGAGATGAACTTCATCATCCAGGATCCCGAGAGCATCGTGTGCATGGTGGAGCTGCTGGACAAGTGTGAGCCCACCTGTCAGGCCGAGGTCTGGAGCATCTTCACCGCCATCCTCAAGAAGAGCGTCCGCAACCTGCAGGCGTGCACCGATGTGGGGCTCATCTGGCAGGTTCTCCAGCGTATCTCCACTACTGACAGCATGATTGCAGGTACTGGGAACAGCACCTTGAGGAAAAAGTGGTCTCTGCATTTTCTTTACATTTGAGGCATAGGATGCAACATTTTCTATTAAGTTAGCGCGGTATAATCAAACTCCTCAAGCCATTTATCTTCACTTAGTTTTTGAAAAGTTAAAGGCAGCTAGTTTGTGTAGCAATGAAAACGGCTATCTGGCTCCAAGCACTGCTGAACTGAAGACACAGAATCCTTTCCTCCTCCAGAAGAGATGTTTTGTTGCCAAGCCTTTGCTTTAACCTCAGTGTGGAGCAACTTCAGGAATCAATGGTTTATTACAAATCAAGAAAGCAACATAACACTTTCCTTTCCACTTTTCTTGTACACAATAACCTTGTAGTTTCATCGTCCATTGTTGCATACGCTCTGGTGTATTGCAGTGAAAGCAGACATGCTCATCCTACACAGTCTCCCCTGAGTCTCAGTCTAGTCTGTTGCCCATGTGCAAATTAGTACGAATTAATCCTACAGTGTTCGGCTCAGTGAACTTTTGCCAGCCAGAACGGTGCTGGCCTAGAGGGTTTGTGCAGTCAAGCAAGGGTAACTAGGCAGCTGAATGTAATGGTTATAGTAATATTCACTACCCTATAAATCCTTGTCTGTTCACTTGTTCATAAAGTATCTCATAAAAGTAGTCTCATGCAACTATCGTAACATTTTTACATTGATTGACATTTACAGATTAAAAAGCCTCATGTTAAGCTCTTTTACGTCTAAGCTCAATGAATTTGTTGCACTTACTATATAGTAGATTTTCAGACATCTCTTCCTCTTTTCACATAATTATCTGAAATAACAGACAGAACTGAACAGCTGAGCTTTAATAATTATGTGGAAAAAGACCTGCCACTGCAACTGCCACTTATCCTTATATTTGGTTTTGGTATATATTGGTTTATATATATTGGCTTATTTTTTTTTTCACCTGTCTGAACCAGTTATCTATTGATCGACTCCTGACTTTACAAATCTCAGCTGCCAGGCTTTTAACCAGAACCAAGAAATGTGATCACATCACTCCTGTTTTTAGCTTCCTTTCACTGACTCCCATTATGTTTTAGAATAGATTTTAAGATTTCACTGATTATTTTTAAGGCTTTTCACAGCCTCTCTCCCTGCTATATCTCAGACCCCTTAGTACCGTACATGCCATTACGCACTTTGAAATCCTCGGGCAGAGGACTTTTGCCTGTTCCACAAGCCTGACTGAAAACTAAAGGGGACACAGTGTTTGCAGTCAGGGCCCCTGAGGCTCTGGAATGATCTGCCTGAGGAAATCAGGTCAGCTGAGTCAGTGATCTCTTTCAAATTCCTTCTTAAAACATACTTTCATCGGAGAGCCTTCCCTGATTTTATGTGAGTTTTAATTTTCTTTGAACAGGTTTTTATTTTCCTGATTTTTACATTTTAGTTTAAATATTTCTTTGAATTGTCTTTTTTTTAATTCCGTTAACATGTTTTCATTTTTGTATTGGTATGTTTTCTTGATTTTATGACTTGTGTTTCTTATTTTGCTGTCTCTGTGAAGCACTTTGTAACATGGATTTTGAAAAGTGATCTATAAATAAAGATTATTATTTTTGGCAAACTGCAGTCACTTGGAGCTTCCTCTCACTTTTAGAGTAGATTTTTATATCTTGTCAGTGTTTCTGATGTAACACGCTATGTTTAACCGCTGTATGATTCTGTGTTTAACGTCTTGATGATGCTCTGTGTGTGTGTCTTGCAGACCTACTTGTGGACACATTGGGTGTGCTCGCCAGCTACAGCATCACAGTAAAAGAGCTCAAGCTTTTCTTCAGCAAGCTGCAAGGGGAGAAAGGCCAGTGGGTGAGTCAGAGTCATGTCACGGTGATCTATCTCGTTGTCTGGGACCTGCATGAGGAATGTGCTAGCAGCACTTCAACTGCCGCCATCCCACAGGCCAATGCTCTCGTCACAGAGACAAGATAAATCATGTGAAACCAGGCTGCTACTCTACAGGAGTCTTGGATCCAAAACAGCAGGACATTATTGATATATTATGAGATTACGCAGGTTCTGAATTTAGGTTATTTTTTCTAGTCCATATTAACTACAACAGTGTGAGCCAAAAGACTTGTATGTTACACAGTTGATGAACGTTACATTTCTAAAATAGACTACCCGAGCTTGTGTGAGTGGCTGGCTATAAGGGTATAGCCACAGTGAACTTTAGATGTATGCTACATGTACAGAAGACAAGTTACTACATCCAGGCAGAACCGGTGGCACAGAAGGGGAGACAGATGAAGCGAGGAATAGGAGAGTAACCTACTGATCACTGACACCAATCAAGTTGTCAAGGAAATAGGGCAAGTTGCTTTCATGCTTCTACATTTCACCTCACTCTCCTGTTTTCAAGCAACTCACTGCAAGCCACTGCTTCTCTCTTCATTTAGTTTTTGTCACATATCCGCAGGGACAGGGTGGAGTTAAGCAACAAAGAGCTATAATACTGAACATTATAAACTACAACCTCGTTGAAAATTGTGAAAATATATTTGAGTTTTTTAACACTCACTTTAATCCAGCTCCAATATCTAGTAAATGAAGATGCTGAATTCTCTGTGTGCTGCTGAGTAAATCTCTCTGAATGTCAAACACAGAGGTAAATTTAGAACAAGCAGAACACAAAGCCCTACTTAATTGTTTGTGGCTGCATGCAACGCTGAGTGTGTAACTAGGGTTCTTATGATTATGTGCACATAAATGTCAGTTTGGCCATCAACACATCAGTTGTCTAAAATGATCCTTGCGTGTTTTTGTGTCCTCTCCTCAGCCCCGCCATGCAGTGAAGCTCTTGTCAGTCCTGAAGTACATGGCTCACAGGAATGGCCCTGACTCCTTCTTCAGCTTTCCAGGGAAAAATGCAGCTGTGAGTATTCTACATAATGTCAAACGGTGCACCACAGGAAAAAAAAATAACAGTATCCCAGTAACTGTGTTTACACATAATCCACAACACTGGCATGAATTTAATAATAATATAATAATAAACTTTATTTATATAGCACCATTCATACAAGAAATGCAGTTCAAAGTGCTTTACAATAAAGAAATTAAATGCACCTCCATAAGCTGTGTTTTGATAAGAAAACTGTGTTTTTGGTTTAAGGAACACACAAAATAGCACAGTTTTTGCTCTTAAGAACAGCACGTCTGTTAGGGCAATCTTTGTAACATTTTCTCCTTGGTGTTTTTGTGCATGTACCTAAATGCATTTCACATTTCAGTTCAGTTTAACCACAATTACAAATTTCAGAGATCATAGGAAGCATTTTTACTTTGCATCTATGGCCCCTGTTGTGATAACTTTAAGTTACAGTTGGCCACTTTGATAATAAAAGTAGAATAAAACAGTTTTCTCTTCATTATACATGTTTAGTCACATCAGGACTGTCTGATTAGCTTCTTTTAACATATGGCATGGTTAGAATATCAAGGTGTATAACAACAGTGTTAGCTTTCTCCAAATGCCATGATGGCCTCCTGCAGTCTTCATCTGGCTCAAAGCCATTTTTTGGGATTTCCCCAATTATTTAGGTGAAAGAGCTTCAATGGCTTTTCTGCCCCTGGCAGCCGTACTGACACTCTTCTTGGCATCAGCCTTCGTCATGGACCATTTTCATAGATGTTTATAACTGCACCAACAACCAGCATGAATCACTCTGTTAGTCGGTCAGAAAGGTCAGTAGGATCTGATGGCCCTCATTTTCTGTTTTAGCTCACTTGGAAGGTCAGCAGTTTAGTCCTGGGCTTAGATGTCAGGCTTGTCAAATATGGCCCTTTGATGTTTGGGAGAAATAAATTCAAGCGTATCATAAACTGTATACTTCTTCTTAAAAGTACATCTCTAAAGTTTCCAAGGGCATTTTATTTCTTGAGATCGAGCCAAGAAGTAAACTGTGAGCTAAGAAGGATAAGGAGAACACCTGTTCTACTAAGAAGATGAATGGAAGACAATGGTGATAATCTAACAGGTCAAAATAGCCTTAAACAAGCTGTTCTAAGTTGGAGAATAAATAAACATCAAGCCTGTTTGCTCTCCAGGAAACAACCAGTGTCACGATTCTGCTGGCAGCTGTTGGTCTAACCTGCCATGAAATTGTCAGTCAATATTTTGTTTTGTTCTTGTGTGACGAAATTTGATGAATTGGTCAAATCATTTCTTGTTTAAGTAAAATCAAAAGGGCAATTTAATATATCATTCTATGTTATTTGTTTTTGCCCCTTTTCGCCTCAAGTAACCCAATCCTCCAACATTCAACAACATATTCCGGAGGGCATGAAAAATAACGTTGTGCTACAAAGTAAAAAGCAACAAAATGTGATTTTTCTTCTGCAATCATTTTCAAGATGATGCAGCACCTGTCACCAGGATGTAAAGGATGCAGTGCACATTATCAGAAATAAAAGGAAATGAGTCACTGAGTCAGGCGAAGGTAGCTACACACTCAGGACACACAGTGCACATTTGCACCATAAACATGTTCAACAAACAATACTGCCTTCATCAGATTTACGTCTGACAGGAGAGAAGTTGTTCAGTTATATATATTGCAGCTGGTTACATCATGGGTCCTGTTTTGAATTGATGCAGGGCATTTTGCCAGCAAAATGGGTTTTGTTCCATCCTTTATTTGAGAAAAAACAAACAAATCATATTTTTTACACTAATGGGAGGATGTTGGACATTTGCTTGTAGTATTTAAATTTTAAACAATTGGCCCATAAAATGCAGTTTCTGTCATCACATCAACTTAATTTCTGCACTAATTCAGATAAGGAGGTGGTGCAGGACTTTGATTTTATTTTAAATTAAAAATCTGAGCTTTAGTCAACTAACTTTGCTTCAAAAATGAGATTTTATTATATTTAAAGTCAACAGTGAAAATAGAGTATGTTGCAAGCTTAATATGATCTTCCTAAATCAAATAACAGCAAATGTTGTTATTTATCATATTCATTATCTTTGCACAAAATGATGTTATTGTTTGTAATTTTGATATCCATATCAATGACCCCTCTAACACATAAACCAAAGAATGTGTTTCTATGGCCAAGCTTTTACCCTTGACTTGACTCTGAACACTGATGACGTATTGTGTTTGACTCAGTGTTACATCAATGCCATTTCCTCTACATCCCCATCTTTTATGACCAATGTGTCACAATGCTTTACAGCATTTTCACAGTCACTGACTTTCACAATAAATTATTTCACAGTAATATTAATTATGTACTTTATAGTGTTAAATGATTTGGCATTTCAGTAAATTCCCTGAAATTGTTCTCCTACTATCAGCGGGGTTAACACTAAAACATTTAGTCACACAGACCTTGATTACTTGATGCTGCAGGGGAAATGCTGAATTAATTAAAAAAATCATGCGATGACATACTGTACAAGGACTTTCATGGCCTGGCCCTGACTTTAGATAACCGAGCTGTTGCACGCTCAGAACAGTGCAAGGTTACGCCTCTGATCAAGGACTCACAGTAGAACAAAAGCTAAGTCTGTTGAATGTTTTCAGCAGTGTCTACAAGCTCACTTTTTTCTTTTAACAATGTTGGTGGTGATTCTTTAGTATCACGTGTATACTCTTTGTACGTATGTGTGTGCTGTATCTATGTCTCGATGCAAATGCTCATATGTTTGCAGGCATGTGAAATATGCATTGTTGCTGTCCGCAAAACACTGTTTCAAATGATTTACTAATACTCACTGTGACACAGTTGGACACAACAATAAAAAAAATACCTTTGTGAAGCTTAGAATGTTCTTGTTGAGACTGTATCACAGATGCATTTCCAAAGCTGTACTTTTACTGCACTGCACCATATGTTGTTCAGATTATGTGACTACCTTCAGCATTGCAGTATAAATTACTTTATATATGGACCCATAGGAAATTAAAATGTCTACATTGCGTCCTCTCAATCTAGGTAAATAAATATCCAATCTCTATGAATATCATCTTTAAACATATGTCCTATATCAGAATTAAATCTCATGAAAGATTTACGTAAGATAAACAACTGTGATGGTGAAAATTGGAAAATATAGAGCGAAAGGTTTTTGTATATTGAGTGTTAAAACAGCAAACATTTAACATTTATGTCATGAAGATAGATTATTGTCATTTTATCTGTAAAAGCCAGATGATAGATTAAATATGAGATCTCCACTGGTTGCATCTGTACTTTTTTTTTTTTAATATTCACTCCTCATGGTGTGAAACAATCAGTAGTCCAGCCACTGCTCAGCTGGCTCTGTGAATTCATTATTTGTCACTGGCACCAGGGGTCGTGACATTGAATCTAGGGTGGTGCTGAAGGAAGATAACGAAACTCAAGCAGCACTGCTGGCTGTAATTTAGACAAATATGTTGTGTCTGATATGTCAAGGTTTGGTACAGACAGTGGAACATTCACTGCGGTCCTTCTGAACAAGTGACATAGACTGGCCTCTTGCAATAGCCTCCCACAAGGCTATAGACATGCCATTGTGGGCTATCATTTGTAAACTGCGATATCTCAGTCAAATGAGTGTACACAAGATGGATGGTCAGTGCTTGTCCACTCGTGGGCTTGCATGCAAATTACAGGTGGTGCTTGTCCAATCACATACTTGCATGGAAATTAATTTTCTCAGTGGTAGAAGCACCAAGTATAATCGCATGCTTTCAATCCTTATGGCGTTCAAATGTTAGTCCCATACAAGCTCTTGGTTTATCAGGAGAATTCAAGTAAAACTCCTATCTGAATATAGAGATGAGTCTATGTTTTAGCTTCAGTTGACATTTGATGACGTAGGATGACTGAGACTATATAGGCTACAGTGCCTATAGGTGGGACTGGGTGTTTTTGTCACCCAGTTTTTGTCAATTATGTTAACTCCAGCGTTCTTCTCAACACTTTTCCTTTTCTGCTTCTAGTATATCAGGCTAGCATTGTTAATGTATATGCTATTTCATATCCTAGACCTAGAGGTTCAATTTTTGTTTCATTGCCTGTCTTATTTGATCAACTCTCACATGACTACTGCAACCATTGGAGAGTGTTATATATTTGAGGATCTACATCAAAAAGAACCACACAGGTTTTGTGCCTTTTGATGTGCAACCGCTCTTTTTACCACTTCAAACGGAATACTGTGATGCAGGGTGAGCAGCGGAGCCAAATGGCAATATTTATGAATTATTTACCAAAAGTTGTAGTTAATTATAAACGTATGAACCTGCTCACTGCCTTCTGTCATAACCAATTGTGTTATGGCCAGGTGTTGACTCTGAAGGTGCCTATTTGTATACACCTATTGCAAAAAAGGGATTTGCAGCACATGAAAGACATTTTGTAATATAATAGGCCAGGCGACTTCATACCAGTCTCTTTTTGATCATGTATAAACTGTCCTAATTTTGTGTTGAATATAAACCTCAAATAAACTAAAATAAATCTTAATTTACACGTTCAGCGTTCGACATTCACCTGCAGCCTCGCTGGCTCTGTCCATGGTGCTGAGGCATTCAACTACAGCTTTTATGTCTACAAATTCAGTGTCTCTCTCCCTGTGTCTGTCCATTGTGCTGAAGCGAATACACCCTGTCCCTGCTCCTAATGAATATTGGTGCTTCCCAACTTTTGACAGCGACTGTAACTCCTCCTGTGGTCACCCTTAAGTGGAAGCTGGTGGATAAACACAAAATGAATAACAATATCATAAAATTAACTTTGTGGGATTTACTCAAAATAAATCATTATTTCCATTGTAATAAAGGAACCGTGGCTAATTAATTTGTTTTTTAATCATTTCTGGGACAACAGTAGAGCTCTGTGGTACAGGGGAATAAGCTACAGTATATCAGGATTTGGCAACACAGATAATACCTGTTAGTAGGATTATTGCTGGTTTGGGTCATTTCAAGGGAATTACTGACTCTAAGAAAAACATAAAATATTACCAGACGGTATCCTTCAATACCTCTGCAGTATTTGTAACAAGGAAAAAAGTTTTAAGCTGCTCTCACGCCTGCAGTTTTCTTCAAACACTAAATATTCATATATGTTTCCCTTTTCTCAAAACATAAACTTTGAAGAAACAGGGATTATACTTTTTTGAGGCTATGAAATTCTTTGTTCAACACGGACACACAATATAAATTTAAACTGCTTTAAACTCATAATATAAACATTGTGTACACACATATTTCAAATCAACATGTTCAACTGAGCCAGCCTGCTGTTGTTCACAGTGTGAAATTGCAAGTGATAAATCTATATAGTGCCTATGCCTCCTTCGTCTCTGCTCTCAACATGATTACTGCCCTCCTCCTTCCAACAGAGATTCGTGAGGCTTTCAAAGTATTCGACCGAGATGGGAATGGCTTCATCTCAAAGCAAGAGTTGGGGATGGCCATGCGCTCACTGGGCTACATGCCCAATGAGGTGGAGCTGGAGGTTATCATCCAAAGACTTGATATAGATGGTACGTTTCTCTCTCTCGCTCTCCTCGAGTCAGCAAGTTCAAAACACATGAGCTATACAGTGACATGTTTGTATTTCTGTCATCAGGTGATGGTCAAGTTGGCTTTGAAGAATTTGTCACCTTGCTCGGTCCTAAACTCTCTTCTGCTGGAATGCCTGATAAGTTCCATGGAGCAGACTTTGATTCAGTGTTTTGGAAGGTATACGTTGTCATTAGAATCATCAATCAAGTCTCATCAAGTCTACACCTTTTCCTTTATCACTGTTCATTGATCTATCCTCTGTCCTTATGGCTTTTCTGTTTTGTTATAAAGAACATAATCTGTTTCAAGTGAAATAAAAATTTGACTGAAGTCAAATCTAGCCATTTGAACAACAAATACTAGCATTATTATTACATTACACATTATATTCCAATGTGCTTCCCTGCCTTTTCACAAAAAAGTTAAATTCTTGGTTTTCAAATGGCCTTGCCATACTACACCACTCTAATAATTACGGGACATCACTTGCAGTATCTTCATTCCTTGCATTTAGTTGAATAATCAAATAAATTAGTTCACTGTCTGATTTCAGTGGAAATGTATACTTTGTTTAAGCAATAGCAAACTGAATATTCTCATTGCTTCTAAGGAACAACCCCGCACTGACTATTTATTGCTGACCTTCAGCTTATTTGCACTGAGGGGCATTTCTCCTCTGCTAAGGTGTTTTCTGTCTCCCCAGTGTGACATGCAGAAACTGACTGTGGATGAGCTTAAGAGACTGCTTTACGACACCTTCCGTGACCACCTCACCATGAAAGACATTGAGAACATCATCATGACCGAGGAGAGCCACCTGAACAGTCCAGAGTCGCATGTGGACATCGACAGTATGTCACATACAGATTTTATTTCACAAATTGTTCTGTTAAGTCGCTCAGATATGTTAACATTTTTTTGTAAATCTTTCCACAGCAAGCCCAACACAACAGGAAAAACACACGTGTGTGCGTAAAAGCCTGATTTGTGCCTTCGCCATTGCATTTATCATCAGCGTTATGCTCATTGCGGCGAATCAAATGCTCCGCAGAGGAATGAAGTAAATGCTTGTTTCCAACTAGTTACAAAGAGATTAAAGGACAGACAATGAGAAAGCAAACATTAACCAAAATACTTGACTGTTTTGGGTTTCGTTCAATATTTTCAACACAAATGATGATGCTATCACAGCTTCTCTCTCTAATGGATGAAATTATGTCATGAAATGGTTTTGTATGGCCACTAATCATAGCATACCATGGTAAAAAAAGAAGAAGAAAGAAAGAAAGACATTTCAAGGGCTGATTAGTATCCTAAAACAGTATCTCATTGATTAAAAATTTCTGATGTTTTCTAAGATAGATAAGGAGTATAGACTGTAGAAGACTTGAGTATGTCGGTGTACAGAATGTGCTGTAGTAATAGCTGTGCTGTGTCTAATATATCAAAACATTTCATGTTGTTGATGAGATCTCTGCCATTTGGAATGCACCCAATAATGATAGTACTGATGATAGCAATCAAACAATACAAACGTGATAATGGGCTACATTTTAAATTGTTTTGGGCTACATTTTAAATTGTTTTAAATCCCTTCCTAAATCATAATAATAAATGACTGGGTTCTGTCTTATGTATCTCTTTTAAGTCTCCTTTTATCTTAGCGCCAAGATTTCCAGTCCAGAAGTCCAACTCACATCCAGTTAAATATTCTTTGCTAAACTAGTACCATCTGTGATCTCAATCTTAACAAAAGAGTAGCCCAACTAATTCAAAGCACGGGACTGGACTACTAAAACACATTTAATGAATTCTTGACATACAAGCTGTACAAATCTGTTGAATTGAGGTCTTTTGACAACTTTTTAGCCATGCTTGTGGATGTCCACTTTGGTCCAGGCTGAAATATCTCGACAACCAGATATTCATGATGCCCAGAGAATGAATCCTACTGACTTTGCTGAGCCTGAATTTTCCTGTGATTTTTCCTTGAAGGTTTTCTGCCAGAAAGCCTTTAGGAAGTCAGGTGATGTAGTATAAAGAGTGACAAAGTCTGCAGCAAGGAGGTCAGGATGGATTAGTGGACTTTTTCAAATCAACCTCAGCTGTATCCTCAGTTTAGTGCTGCTTAGCAAATGTTAGAACTAAGATGAACTAAAATGGTGAACATGGTAAACATTATAATTGCTAAACATCAACATCTTAGTATTGTCATTGTGAGCATGTTGCCATGCCAGCATTAGCATTTAGCTCAAAGCACTGCTATGCCTACTACGTTTATTAGATGCTACAAACATAAACTGTTGAATATTTTGTAAAGCGTCATACTGTTATCCATCAAATCCCGGCTCAGCTTTAACGTAAGTAAAGACACGATATTTGCAAGTTAAGACATGAAAAGAGGAAATGTCAATTTCCCAAATGTTCCACCATGACAATGAGAAGTACAAAGAACCCAGCAATTCGAACATTCGAGCAAACAAGCACAGGAACACACTGGACAGCACTGCTGAGAAGAAGGATGGAAAAGAGAGGAACTGAATGACATGAGGACACAGGCTGTGACCCTCAACCACGTGCTCTGTACTGCAGTCAGATCTGCAGAAAAATCCCACGGCACATTTCAAAAGATGTCACGCTTTTCTAAAGATGAACGGGTTTGTTCTAAAGCTCAGAGTGACCCTTCTTAGCCGAGCAGCTTGGGATTGATTTGTAAATCAAAGGTGTTTTCCCAGCTGAAAATGAGCAACTGTAGCTGTAGGAATTAAGCTGTGTTAAGTGCACAGTAAAGTCCAAATAAAAGGCACATAAGGAAGTCACGAAATCCCTCTAAGAAATATCAAACAACAGTGTGTGCATGGGTATTTATGCAAAAAGCCCTGACTTAATGGCAAATGTTGATCTCTTGACCATAACACATTATGTGTAAAACATGTGTTTCATACTCACAGTCTGCCAGCGATACATGCACAATGCTGCATTATTTCAAATCTGTGCATCTATAATAAGTCATAATGAGTCACAGTGAAAGACAATTGGGTTGCCTATGCCCTGAGTTACCAGCTGTTTAGATCTTCGACAAAACTAGGTATTAAATGAGAATAAAGCATAATTCAATTCACATGACACACTTGCATGTACATTAAACTATAAATAAATGTGTGTTCTATGTGTATGAGATCAAATTTTGAATTCTGATATATGTATTCAAATAATTATGCAATTTGTTAAGTGATCGTTGCAAAAGAAATCTCAGTATTTTGACATTTTCCTGTAAATGTCGAATTGTTGTGGATAATGCAGACAATATCAAGATAATAAATACTTTGCAGTATGCTGTGAACAATAATTTAACATATCATGAAAAATGTTGTTTTCTGGCTTTTACATGGTCCACCAAAACAACATATAGTTTAAAGTATAACATGGTTATATTTTCTTACTTGGAGAAGTGGTGCATTAAATCTGTGATTTTATTATGAATGTAAGCATAATGTTTTGTAAAAAACAAACACAAAAAATATACAGAAAAATATCAGGTATCTGATGTATAATTTTCAGGTTGACTGGACATTCAGATACAAGTTCTTGTGTGTATTAAGGCCATGCACTTACATTAACTTTTCTGATTTGTTAAAATTAATTTTTACACAAATTAAGTTTTACAAAATGCTATATATTTTTTCTTGCTATTTTTATCTTAAGGTTTATCAAAGCTATATAACAAGAGGAAAAGTATGACAGTGAGAATCATTCTGGCAATAAAACTAGTATTTTATCTCCTATATTTATCGACGTTTATGTATGAACTTATATGACATTACATTGCCTCTTGATGTGAACACCACGTAATGTTTCAGATTTGTGTGAATATAAAAGTTATTTTGTCAAATCTTGTGTCTTCAGACATATAAGCAAATACTGTGTACTATTCTGTATGTTAGTGCTTTAATAAGCAGTTTTATGTACACTTTGACAGATTGTCTAGTTGTTATAAGATTGGTTTGCACTGTAGTCTTCTGTTCTGTGCCTTTGTCACTTGGGAGTAAAAACTGCACTCTCGTGCCGTGACTTAAAGTAACAGACTTTTAGAAAGAAAGAAAATCCATTTTACAAAATGCTACATTTATTTTTGAATTGAAATGACTCACCAGTAATCCAAGTACCAATTTTTGTATAACTGTCTCTCTCCCCTGTACTTGATAAAAGTACCTCTAACTTTCCAGTTAATATTTGTTGTACCATCCTACTGTGTGACATTACTAGTAATTTTAATGTCTAGATGGAGAATATCCGACGCAGTTTTATTTCTGTAACTGTTACTGCACATGTAGAGGTTACTGCATCAATTATACACGAATGTAAGTGGTGTCTAGATGCATGTAGTCCAATAAAGACAAAGGCATTAAAAATGAGCCCACTCTGTTTTTCTGTTTACAAATGTGCCACATCACATACAGAGAGGATAAGAACAAAAGCACAGATCTGTGTGGGGATGCTTGTCAAAGAAACAGTGTGAAATTCAGATTTTATTCCTCATTCAACAGTTTCAGATCAGGGGGGGGGGGGTGACAGCCAGGATCTGCTAGTATGATGGCCCTGATGGTGCAGCATCCGGCACTTTAAACACACATTAATAACAGAGGACAGCACACAGCGTGCAAAGAAGGAGAGATCATTTACTTGTGGCTATATAGTGGTGCACCTCATGTGGGTGAGCGGACATAAGCACCCGGGCTTTGGAATTCAGAACTGTAGTTGTAAGGGCTAACAAGAGTAGGTAGTGAGCACAGCAGCAATGGACATGAAGTAGTTTAGACGTGAGAAGATTAGATCTGGGATAAGGAGTTGTAGTGTCTGTCTATGTCAAATGTATCAAGGTGCCATTTGAGGGGCCAAATTATTCACGAGATGGAGCCGAACATGCTTCAGAGTACATGAAGAGATCCAAAGTTGCCTTAATGAACATGTGGACCATCGATTGTCTACAAGCAGACTGAGATTTAATAGATACAAATAACTGAGGGGGGTGAGTGTGAACGATTACAGGGCGATACAAAGATACACCAATAAATTAAGCCACAAGTTCAGTACTTAGATATGGCTGAAAATTAGTTCTTGAACTTGTCATTTTTAAAACCTATGCTTTTATTTAAAGGTACCTTATGGAGTTTTTTGGAGAGAACTCTGCATGCCTGTTCATGCTTTTGCTGACACCAACTGTCATCCCGAGGCAGGATGAGCACGTGCAGGGTACAAACAAAACAGGGACCCACTGAATTCAAAAACATCTTTTGCACAGGAGACCTGGCAGAGGATTATGCTGTAAACGCTGCATTAGGTATACAACACACGTGGAAAAAGTATATACATCCCAGCATAATCCCAGTTAAGGGGAATAACCTAATTGAGGATTTTAGAAGGCCAATGACAATTAAAATACATTACTCACAAACCCAAGGGATCTGCATGAGGCTTGTTGATAAAGATGTATTAGCGAACTCTCCAACTAAGAAATCTCTCAATATAAAATGTAATCCAGATCATTATTTTGCCATCTTTCCTATTTAAGAAGTAAAATTGTGTTTTTAGTTGCTGGGTTAGAAAAGAAAAATCCAGTCAGATCAGTGATTCCCCCAGTGATGCAGCACAGGATTCAAATAAAACTAAAATTTAGCAATCCTCCGGTCCTTCTTGGGACCACATGACATCGACTATAAACCTAATTTCAAACTGACAAACCTGATACCATCTCTTCATAACATATGTATTCACTACACACATATTCACTTTACATTGATTTGAACCCCAAATTAAATATCTTTCAACCCCATTCTGTGTTCACTTTGACTTTCCATCCTCCTGGAGAAGGAGGTAGAAGAGAGGGTGGGAGGTCGGGAATGGAGAGGAGCTGTTGAGGTATGTCACTTTCTTCTTGGCCCTCTTCACTGTCTTCCTTATAGTTTAGATCTCTGCAGACATAAATAATTGAACAGTTCAATTCTAATTCTAACAGGAATAACCATTAGCCATGCTAACCATGTATGACTGAGTGTTAAAACAAAAATAAACATGCATACCCTTTGGTGCTGAGGGCATTTCGCTTCTTTTCCTTTCTTGAGAGCCACTCTTCCACACTTCGCCCAGGCATGAGTCTGTCTACAGCGTCCTCTCTGAGCTGTCTTTCATCTGAAAGAAACAACATCTCACCACTGTCAACATAAAGCAATTCACACAATCATCTTGATAATATATACTTGACAATTTGTACTTGTATACTATCAATTTCCATGACAATCCAGTTATTTTAGGGAATGCATGAACAAGTACTAACGTGAGGTACTTGCCTTTTTGCAAGTTTCGATCATCTGCAGCATTACGTTTGAGACATTAACAATCTGGACTGTGTTGATCATGTGTGACATCTGTGAGTGCAAGGCTGAATGTTCACTTCGTTATTAAAAAATAATTTAGAATATTTATATTTGCAAAAGCTCTGTGCATTGAATGTGTGGAACATTGCTTTGGCGGTCTGTGATGTATTCATTTAAAGCACATGGCAGTTCAGTTACAGCTTACCTTCCACCTGTCTTTTTAAGTTAAACAGATCCTCTTCAGACATATGAGAAAACCTGCAGTTAGGGCCAAAATCACAAATTCCTAAAAAGAAAAAAACAGGGGGAAAAAGATGATTATGAAAAAGGCATTTAATGTAATTTCTAGGTCACTGAATAAATGTAAGGTTAAACTGTTCTGTTACCTTTTTGGAGAAACTTCCTGCAGGGTTTCTTTGTTTGCTCATCATACAGAATGGCTGAAGTGTCTGTAAAAAACATTATAGTGTGTCAATTATTGTTTATATAATCTTCCATCATAAAATGAACAGGTGGGCAGCCAAGATGGCATAATGAAATGTAAGCATGCTTAATGTTCTAATTAAGTCTCATGAATAGGTTTAAGGCCAAGCATTTTAAATTGTAAATTGTAATTCATAGGTTCACTGTAGTTAAAAAAAACATGTTTACACTAAAACATCATATGTCACATCGTATGTCAAATATAGCATGCAATTCGACTTTTAGCATATCGCAGAGGTCTAAGGACCAACTGCAAGTCTCACCTCTAAAATGGTCATACCAGGCCTTTTTAGCTCTGTGATGCTGAACGCCATTCAGATGTTTCTTCCGGTTATGCATGTTGTCCTGAAAGGACCGGTCACAGTAGTCGCAGTAGTATCTCCTCCCCATGGTGAAGGTTATGTGCTCAAACCAGAAAGATTTCACCTTTTAAATCGCTGAAAGACAGTGAAACGAAACAGGTTCATATAACTGCTCTGGCAACGAATGCTGAGTGAATAGCTGTTAACTGAAATGGTTTGTGTATCATACAGCATCAACGGAGTGAGCGTTGCCATGTTATGTATCATAATGCACAAGCAGATTAATTAACAAAACAAGACAAAATCTTTCCTAGAAAAACCGCTTAAACAGACTGTTTATGTACAGTTATCAGAAAATTTGTTTATTTTTATGATTAATGGATTCATTATTTAGTCTATAAAATGTAAATATTCAAAAATGCCATTCACAATTTCCCATAGCCCAAGACAATGTCTTCAAAGCCTAGAATGTTTCATTTGTGCTATAAAACAGAATGGCATCAAACCCTCTTATTTGCAAAAAAGATGCACCTAAGCTGCAAGCAATTAATACATTTTAAAAATTGTTTATGATTAATTCTGTCAATTCACTAACCGCTTAATCGGCCCATCTTTTCAGCACTAAAAAGGCCAAAGAAACATAGTATGAAGTACATAGTATAACTAATTAAAGCCTAATCATGGTCCTAGTATTGATCTGTTTTGACATTTCTGACTTTGGCATCAATGCTTACATAAAGTAACCATGGTCTCATTTCTTCATTTACTTTTGCATCATATATTTTTTTAGCGTCACACACATTATTACAGATTTGGTTTAGGACTAAAAAATGATTACAGAAGCTCAGCAATATCAAACAAGGACACTATGGCAAAAGTAGCGTTCGTTTGCTGCCATCTACTGGTTTAGTAATAGACGTGCCTCGTTAAAAGCAACTTTTATTTTGAATATGCCTCGGTAGGACTTCCTGTTCTACTCCGAGTACAGTCATCCAAAAACGCTGTTGAGAAGTATACTGAGCATGTAATCAGGCTCGTACGTTACTCAGCCAGATAACCCAACGTACCAAACGTTAACGCCTCTAAACACTTGTCCGTTGCTGGTAAAATTGGCCAGTTAGCTCACACGCTTGTTGTCACGCCAGTGAACGTTTGCTTCGATCCCTGCGCACACTGACTTTAAAACGGAAATCGTCACAAACCGTTGGCGAAGCAGTGATGTCCCCCTCCGTGGTGCTTGCTTTGAAAACCACGCGCAATATGTAGCTAAAAAAAACACAAACCAAAACTATGACTCTTGCTACGGTACGGTAGCTGTGCAGGGTCAATAAGCGCACGACGCATTCCTGAAGCGGAAGCGTGTTGCCTCAGCATCCGGTCCTGCGCACTATCCCCACCGACATGGCGCTGGCGAAGTCCGTCTACAATCTGCTCTTCAGGAGAACGTCCACTTTTGCCGTAACCATTATGGTTGGAGCGGTGTTCTTTGAACGAATATTCGACCAAGGTGGCGACGCGATCTTTGAGCAACTGAACCGCGGTGTAAGTGTGTCCTTTTGGCGTATTAATGCTCGTTTTATCCTGACCTTGTAAGCAGAGGGCGACGCGGCGGTAGCGTCAGCTCAGCTAGCTCGACCGCGACGCCGACAAATGGCGTGCTTCTAGAACTGCGTCTGTTGACGCAACCTATACGTTTCATATGAAATGTCTAACGTTGCATGTTATGTGGTTCACTGTAGAAACTGTGGAAACACATCCAACACAACTACGAGAACAAAGACGAGGAATAGGACGCGGCCCCGGGGGCCTAGCTATGGATAGAGTGCAGCTGTTGTCAACACTTCCTTCATCCATCCTCCCTGGACTTCACACCCCGAATCAAGCATCAGTCGACACGGACAATGAGCTCGCTGGCAGCGGCTGTCAGCGGACCTGTGGGAGCCGATTAACTGTCCAGACCAACGTGAAGCTGGAGCAAATGGTTCCTGTCGCCTCGTCCCACCATCCCAGTTTTTGTCATGCCTTCGTTCTCCTCGCAGATTGTAAATGGTTAAATTAAACACGTGTTAATGTCTTACACACCTCGCGCAGTGTTTTGATTTATCACGAGCATATTTATTAGAACGCTTGTCTCGCTTTGATTTCACTTTTTTTTTTAAACTTTATTTGACCGGCAATGGCATACACCCTAGTTACATTATGTCACCTAGCGTGTCAGTGGCTTCATGTACAAACTAAATGAGTAACTTTGTGAAAGGACATGGAAGGGTTTTTTCATGATGCCGTTATTTCTAGTAGAACTTGTTTCTGTTTGAATGTTTAACTGTTTCAGAACTGTATGCAGTGCATGGATACTTAGATGACCTGTACGTAGGTCAGCAGCTGTTCTTATAGGCTATACAAAGATAAACAACGGCTTGGTATGTGATACTAATGCGTAGGAGAAAAGCTTAAAGCCAATAAGCAGACATCTGTATTTCAATGAAAAACACTTAAGAATTATTAATTTTCCAATGGCTGCAATTGGGTTTTTCAACCAAACATTCACTTTTTTTTCTAGTGGTATTTCTACTAAGACTATAAACATGGAACATTTTGATGCTTAGATATGCAGTTACATTGGTTCTACCTGCAAAGGATAGGAATTGATGTGGAAGTTGTATACTGTGTGTAGAGTTATGGGGTTTGGTATTTTGGTAGAAAGGGGCATGTTAAAAGCAGCAACGGCTCTGGAATGATGTTGAGACCAAAAAAACACATAACCACGTAATGAGCACACACAACTGGTCATTGTTGCCAAATCTAATACATTACAACAAAAATATGAGTAAGTCCATATATGGTAAATGTAAAAAAAAAACTAATTCAATAATTACAACCATGTGTTTACATAGCACATTTCAAAGAGCATATTTACAAACAATGAAGGACTGAAAAGCTGGCAGACCAGTAATCAGTCTTGTTACAGTGTATTTTATCATTGACATACAAGTCTCACAGTAAATTATGATTCTTGTGCAAAAAATACTGTAGACGAGGTCTCTGCAATTGGCTGCCTTGTGCCTGCTGTGTTAGCTTTAAGCACCTATATAAGACATTGTTTGGGTGACTTATATTTTCTCTACACAGGAAAACATGGATTCTGAAGATACGGCATTTGAATTTCCTTAAGTTAGAGCCACAGTTTTGGCAGCTGCCATCTTTCTACCAATAGTAATCATGAAAGTGATCAGTTCAACTTAAGTTAAAATGTACACAGAAAATGCATTTGCTCTTCATGCCATGTCACAATTACTGTTAGTGATGAAGACATCTTATGTTAACCGTTATTACAGGGTCAGGCGCCCTTAAAATGCATTGCATATAACTGCACCTGAACCCCAGGCCTCTAGGGGGCACACAAACACTGCCTGCCCCACTGAGTAACTACCTTCAATAACATAGCTGGAAACGCTTGTGCTCACAGTGGATAATCAAGCAAAAAAGATGTTTACATTTACAATGTAAATATCACCAGGGAGGCAAGTATCGATTTAATTAGAACAACATAGAGGGGTTTTATTGTTCACATTTTAAGACTGAATCCATTTTAAAAAGTGTAAGCCCACAGTTTCAGCATTTTTATGCAGTGCACAATATTGAAAGATACAACAAACTGTGAGAAGCAATTAATGGCCAACAGATAATAATGTAAGTATTCGAAATAACCGACCCATCTGTGGGCCTATTTGGGAGTGATAAACATTTTCTGGATGTAACACAACCCATGCAGCCCAACGAAGATCCAGCTTCTAGGTGACAAATATTAATTAACATTATGAATGCATCATTCAGAAGAAAACTTGCAAAATGTACTAAAATAAGAGTAACAGACATTTGTTTCAAGAAGGCATCATACACCCTTGTTGCAGGATGAATTGCTATATTTTAGTTTGAAATGTTTTAATCCAAGTCAAACTGTAAAAACAGCATCTTTAAACCAGCCCCATAGTCTAGTAACCCACAGGCTTACACCCAGGTCTGATAAGTATTGTATTTCAGGTGTGACCATTTTTTCACAGATTGTCCTGAATTTAGGATCAATATTTTTTTTCATGTTGTACCCCAAGATGGAAGACTCTCCAACTGGCTGCCAGGGCAGGAAACGTCGGTCCTTAATCTTTTGGGCTTCAACTGCACCTCCATCCTCGATACAGATTGCCTTCATCTCAGCATTTCTTCTCCTTAGCTCTCTAACCTCCTGTTTCATTCTGTCTCTCCCAAAGACTTCTACTCTGTCCCAGAAGGTAGCATTAAAGTGCTGATAGAGTCTCCAGTCAGCCCCGTTCCACTGTAAAGCTTTGGCTCTCAGCTCAGGGGTCAGTCGAGATACAGATGAGCTCTTGCGAGCATTGAGTTTAAAATACAGGATGTCCTCCATAGTCCAACAGAGTGCGTCCTTAAGCAGAATAAGAGACTCCTCGAAATATTCTGCAATGAGAAACAGATCGAAACGTTTCGATAAGCTATGAATATCCCTCATTACATGAGGATCATTAGACTCCAGGTTGTTATCAAAGCCAAAGTCAAAAAAGAGCAGATTTTTAAGATAGAATGAGTTGATGGCCTTTGGGCTGTAGAAGGCCTGAGGATTGTTCAGAAACTCTGCCAGTTTGCTCTCTCCATTGATCTTCCACGTGAGAGGAACTGCTCTGCGGTAATAATGGAAGGACGACTCAAAGAGATCCACTGGGTCACGTAGGATGGTGATGTACGCAGCATCAGAAGGGAGGAGCTTGGCTACTTCTTGATGGTCAAAGCGCATGTGGTTACAAACTATGTTGAAACAGTCTCCAGGCCTGTAGTCCTTCACCTGGGAGCACTGGAAAGGTGATGGGTAGAAGAAGTCATTGCTCCCGTCAGGGAAAGCGAATTTAAGCTTGTGCTTTTCTCCAAATCTGAAGAGGATGTTGAGTATGGTGCTGCTAGCAGTTTTATGGGTCTTCATGAACATGATGTTCCCTCTGGGGGAGCACTCTTTTGACTTGGATTTGGTGATTTGCGAAAGCATGGTCACATTTTTCTTCAATAACTTTGGCATACTGAGAGGACACGAGTCTTCTTGGGAGCCCCTATAAGTAACATATATGCATAAATAAGTAAACAGATCAACTGGCTTAGTTCAATAAAAAAATAATGCTTTCCTTTTTAAATCTTTACCTAATCTTCACTTGGGTTGGGTTCGTCAGGAAGTACAGCATCAGCATGATGTTGGTCAATAAAACCCAGAGAATCCACCGTCGTATTAAAAGTGTGCACTTCTTTCCTCTGATGCCAGACATCATTAAAACCCAAACGGGAACCTGACAATGAAATTAGAGAGCATACATGTGTAGAGAAAAACGCTACAGGGAAAAGACCAATAAGACCAATATGATGTTTTGGTACACACCTTGCTTGATTTTGTTGTGGATGTGTTATGTGAGCAGAAACAATGAAGCTCATAAACATTGTACTGCCCTGCGGCAATTCTTACACACAGGCCAACTAATTAGCCCCTTACCTCACCTAATCCCTTAGAGTAATTATTATGTATTTACAAAAGCCCAGGCCTGGCCCATTGAAATGAAATGTAATCTGGTGTTTATCGCTGCTAAAAATAAGAGGTTAAAAAAAGATCTATATAATAAACTGTAGAACAAGAAAAGGGGAGATAGAGGAGAGGTAATACAGAGAGGCAAGAAAACTACTGCATCATTCTTTCTGTCAGATTAAACATGAAGTCCCCATGTTTATATTATAAACATGTTTATGGTACTTAAATTTCCTTTACAACAAACAGCAGAAATGGAAGAGCCACTAACGTCAAAAACACAGTTTAGGTACATTCATCTTGTAACAGCAAAGTGCTCATGTTAGGAAAAAGATGATTTGAATCTAAAAGTGAAAATGGCAGAACGTTAAAACAGGTTTCTGCTGTTGACACTGGACAGATGCTCCCTCTTGTAAAAAGAATAGTTGCAGATCAATTCCAGTAGGCAGCATCATGTGAAAGGGTGTGTTCCTTTGCATACCAGCTCTTTCTTCTTATCTTTGACATAGATAGTCATCTACTTTTGTTACATTTGATGACAATGCCCATCATGTGTTTTTCTCATAGAGTACTTGTAGCATTATGATAAACATTCAACTCAGTTCAATCCTACAAAAACCCTACATGTATGCAGGATGTCTTATCTTGAAATAACTACTAAATGACACAGCAAAGCAAATAATAAATCAAAGAAGAATACAACGTGTGCAGGAAATACAAGTAAAGAGCTTTACTGACCAACAGATGACAGCATTGGTGGTGTCAGAGTGAAGATTCTATAAGAGGAGAAGCCTGTATTATTCAGCATGCTGTACACACTCCCTGAAGTCTAATCTCATTGGCTGTGAGGACTGCAATAATTAAGATGTAAATGATCCTCCCACAGGCACTGAATTGATTTGTAAATCATCTTTAAAAATAAAATCCTTCCATCTTCTGAAAAAACCATTTAATCATTAGGCTACTTCATCATTTCAGAATTGATACTTAAGATGTGTTCAGTTGAACCCACTGTACTAAAATGTGCAGTACAATGTGCACCTAAATATGTGGGTTAAAAACAAACTTTACTCTTAAGCATGAAAAATGCATCTGTCGGTGTAGCTAACAGAACTGGAATGTAACTAAGTACTCAAAGTATTGCCTACTTAAGTACACATTTGAGGTACTTGTGCTTTACTTGAGTTGCTTTTGTTGACAGCTTTCAGCATTCACACTCTACTACTGGTACTACTACAGTCTTCAATACTACCACTACTGCCACTACTACTACTACTACTACTACTATTGCGACTTTTGCTTTTAGCAATGATTCCAGCTCTGCTGCTGACAGAGTTGTCAGAGCACATGGTTACATATCATCTTTAGACGCCAAGGTCAGTGGGTTAAATCCCTACTCATGACTGTTCTGTTTCGCAGAGCAGTTGATTTGCATTTTCAGCAATGGGTATTTCAGCTTTCAGCATTCACACACATGGAAATGCAATATATATATATATATATATATATATATATATATTCAGATTTTATTGCACCAACACACTAAAGCAAATTCCTTTTACATGAAAAAACCTACTTGGCAGTAAACCTGTTTCTGATTCTGATAGTGATTTGTTTAAATCAGGGAAGGAAAAACCATGGCAGAAGCGTTAAGAGTTAGAAGAAGAAGAAGAGTGAAGGAGAAGTGTCCAACAAGTTCTTAGTATGTGGAGGAACATTTCAAACCAGTCTATGTTTTGAGGATAGTGTAAGATGTCATGGAGAGTTTTGGGCAAATGTCTGCTCTGACTAATACAGACACTGACATACACGGCATCCGATGCCATTGTTGCATATTATGGCATGTAGAAAAAAAATCAGCAAATCAGAAATACACTTCTCCATGGAAATGACCAGATAGTGGCCCGAACACCGGCTCACACATTAGGAAGCAAATCTTTCCTTCGCCAAAGCATGATTCGTCTGTGCCTGAATGGATTACTCAGCCTGGGCAGGAAGGCCCACAGAAAGCCATTTGATTGACAGCTTGGCCCTTCAAAGAATAGCAAAAGCCATAGGGGAAAAAGCAAAAGGTGAATAGCAAAAGCAATAAAAGAGAAAGAGAAGGAAAAGGAAAAAATAATGATTTGTCTTTATTCATTTATTTCTCTTAATATTTCCACGTTTATTCTAACTCATTTCCAGATTTATTCCGTTTTATGGCACTCCTGTGACTCCATAGCACCGGTGGTCTTCCAGAGATGTTTCTCACTACAGGACAGCGACTACAAACATATGATGATCCTAAAGAATATGGCGCATTGCTGTAGATTAACCAACCCAACAGTACATGAAGCAGATCTAACAAACATCTGTAAGCACAGCTGCGAAATCATGGTTCGAATTACAGCTGTCTGACATAATTATACTGCTGTATTTTCACAGTGTGGTATTGATGCTTCCACGCACCGACAGCTGGGCTCCTACCAGTCTCACCTGTTGGCCGGACGTCTCCTTCTCCTGCGCGCTGATGGAGCCGCTCCAGCCGCCGACAGCTGATCCTGCCCAGAACAGCGGTGGTTGGTTTGGACAGCTGATCCTGCCCAGAACAGCGGTGGTGGTCGTTGGTTTGAACAGCTGACAGGGACTTTACCTCCAGTCCAGAAGTCAAGTCATAGTGACGCCGTCGTGTGTCGCTCCGGAAAGTAAAGGTGTGCTGTCGGAGGACCGCACGAAGATCCCAGCAACACGCGAGGGCGCGGTTCGCCTTCCGCCGCCTGCCACCAAGTAACCACGAGACTCTTCCCCCCCCAAAAAAAAACGATCACTTATCGCTCCATGTAGCCATTCTGATTTGCTCTGACGACGCAGATCCAGGGGGACGTGCTGGCGAACTCCTTTCCTATTGTTTGTGAGAACGTGTCGGTCCAGTCAGGAGAACACTGGTCCGCCCTTCGTTATTCTCTTGGTTGTTTCACCCAGAAAGGCCGCCGGGTGCCACAGTCCCTGGATACACTGAGGCAGGTGGACTTTGGCTGGGAATCACCTCCGATTCAGTGGCTCCCATTGATTCGGGCCCCGCCGTGTTGTTGTTGTTGTTGTTGTTTGCAGCCTGCGGGACCAGATCTGGTCTTTCCAGTCTGGGGTGCTACAGTAAAGGCTTCCTGCAGTGGCAGAAACTGGACAACTTTAAAAAGGGAGCAACAGACTGAAGCCAACCAAAATAACAGCAACACGTCAAGGAAATGCACTGCGATAAAACCAAAATCCCTACTCAGTGTGTCAGTGTTGCTGTGTTAACAGACTCAATACACTGTGGTTCGTTCCAGGTGAGAGATATTACAATCCAACCTTCCCTGTTAAAACAGGAAGCACTCAAAACTGGTTATTGCACATCTCAACCCTACATACCAACAAAGGCATTTTCTGTATTTCTGGTATTTTACAGGGTATATGCAGGAATAAGTTAAATTCCATACCTTTTAAGACCTTTTCAACATATAAGACAGCAGCACCACAGGTTATAACTGGTTATCAACAGCACACCTTACATTTACAGTACTATACCAGTAAATTTTTTTAGAGGTTGCAAAACATTCTGTTTGACCTCATTCAGATCTGCCAGGAGGGAACAAAACTCAAGAGAATAAAGTAGTGACTAACCCAAAGGCAAGGTTTATTAAAAGTAATAATAGTCACATACTCACACTCTCTCGTTAATAAAACATTTTCATTAACTAACATTTCCATTTGGCCTAAGAAATATAACATTATTCATAAATTATATAAAATCACAGGCAGTCTGCCTGAATGAATGAAAAATAATACTTTGTTAAATGCCAATTAAAACATTTTAATACTTTAAGGGTCTTACTTTTTGCTAAACTGGTTTAATACTTTTTAAGACCCCACGGATACCGTTTTATGACTATATCAAATTCTCATGGCAACGTGGCTGTTGTGAAAACCAACCATGAGAAATGCTGCGACGGTGAAACGGTTTTAAAAACAACAACCACAACGCAGACCAACTTCATTAAACACTATGTCGTGTCTCCAAAAACACCGTGTATTTTATTTAACTTTACAAAAAGGATCAACTCTGATTAATAGTTTCCAATGAGAGCATTTTCCACTACTCATTTCAAGTCCTAAAAAACAACTTTTCAATTTAAATACATTTTCCACAACACATTCAAATCAGCCACCACCTTTCGGAGGATTACACCGTACAACACAGCATACAAATCATTCAAAGGCTATAGGCAGCATTGAAAGCAGACAAACAAAACCGGTCTTTTGAAATCTTCTCTACAATGACAAATTGAACTCACGGCAGTTTCTCCTCTAATGCAGCTTATGCATCAGCACAGGTGTTCTCCGAGTACTTGGGTGCAGTTTTCCTCGGGAAAAAAAAAAAAAATCACATCCGCAACCACAGCATGTCATTGGAACAACTAGAACAGAGGGCAGTTCCTGTTTTTCCTGCTTTGAACATCTGCTGCTGTTGATATCTCGGTTTTATGAACAGAAGAACATTCTTGACTTCAGAGAAATATGACGTCAAGTCCTTCTGGCACATGTCAAGTATTGGTGTGAAAGATTCCCTGAAATGGATCATATTGAGTTAATCTTCAGCCTCGTACCACTCAGTAGACATTAAAAGGAGTTTGTCACAGGCATAATGAAGGCTAGCTAGTGTAAACAGTCACTTCCAACAAAAAAAGGTAGTTGGCTCATTTGCACATATCCACGTTACATAAACCTGGACAGTGTGCAACTAGAAACTGTGTCCTTGCATTTTGTAAAATATTACATTTTATCTGCCGTTGGGACATCAACGTGCAGCGTTCATGCGAGACTGGTTTGTAATACTGCATTAACAGTTTATACTTTAATGGGCAACACATTGTGACTTAAAGCCAAGAATATGAATTTAGATCTTTACAAATCTTTGTGTAATCCAAGTTGTTATGCTGCATAATAATTAGCAAACTATTCGTTGCAGTAGTTTAATACAATGTCACACAGTATCAGCAAGGAACATGCTAAAATAAGTTACAATCCCCTTGGAAGAGTGTGTAGTAACAAAGAGGAACAAGTGAATGTGAACGTGAAAACAATCATAAGGCACTTTTGAGGGACAGCTACTGAACAAGAGATGAACAAAACATGCAAAGAGTGTCTTGTTTACCATTAAAAAAAAATAAGAATAAAAAGCACAGGACAGATATACATATATACAACTAGGTCACTTTTGGTAACATACATACACAATATACTTTTCTCAGCCTCTACAGAATAATTGCAAGCTGTTTGAAAGGAACGATTATTAGAGGCACAATCATTTCCAAAAGGTCTTATGTTTTTTGTTGAGTTGATTCTGAAGATTACCATGGCCAATTAGTGAGTTAAATAAACAAATTCTGATTTACAGACAAATATCAATCAGAATTTCTGAAAGCAGCAGCACATGCATCTCCACAATGTTGAATTATGGCGATGTTTTAAATGCTGCTTTATTAAATATACAGCAAGAGCTAAATACATCTCCATCACAATCCACGCCACAATTAAAATACCTTTCAGCAAAACATTCCTCCATACTACGGAGCCCAACAAGCCAAGGAAGACCATTAATCTTCCTCTACGGACAGGAGGCAATGCAAGGACGGTGGAATGCTTACACTGCAGTTAGCATGTTGTGGTCCTGTGACTCAGTAGACAGGCGTGTAGAAAATCTGACCACCCAGCACCCTGCGTTTCAGCTCCTTCCACAGCAGGCTGCGCTCTCTCTGGGATCCCTTCATGAAGCCACGGTTCTCTTGAGCACGGCGAGACAGATAAGGAATGACCTCGTTCACAGGGCCATATGGAACGTACTTGTAGACTGGGAAACCTGCTTGACCTGTTTTTAAACATACAGCCAAGGAGTTTTAAATTAGTGTCTACCATCTCCACCGTGTGTGCATTCCATGTCAGTAGAAATAGCCAGGATAGTTACACTACACATTAAATGTTTTTTTATATATACTAATTAAGCTGACAATAGCTCTTAAAGTTAACAAGGTAGATATAGTATATACATACAGTTAAAAGTTACTCAGTTAAAATAAAATAATGGTGCAGAAAATAAAACAAACCATTTTATTTAGAATAGAATTTATACTGAATAAATATTGTATTAAGATAACACTGATGTGTACAATTGGGGTTTTGATATTAGGTATCAAGTGCTATGACAAGGTCAGACCAGCCTTTATGTCTAACTAATGAAAGAAAGGCCAGCAGGGCTGCTACAGCTTTAACCACCACTATTCATCTGCAATAAACTCATTGAAAAACTGACCAGATCATTGCACCACTTCTTAAACCGTAACATATTTTTAAAGCTCAGTGCTCGTCACAATGGCCTGAAGGTAAATTAGTGCCTCAGGTACATTTGTATGTCACTTGCATAACTCATTTAGATGTAGGAAGACTGAAATCATGTTTATCATGCCAAGATTATACTTGTGCGAGTTTTCTTTTATGCAGAGAAAATGTTACAAAGCTTTTATGTACAGTAGTATAGTGACTGTTTTCTTAAATGTGTACCAACACAACACATGTCAAGCGCATGCATCCCAGACATGGCAAGTCTGGAAATAACCAGATAACTGGTTTCAGCAGCATTTGGCAATAGTTAGTTAGTGATACTGAGAGCCTGGAGTTGGTCGCTCTAAAGTTATCTATTGATTTGATTGATCAATTTGTAATATCAGCTGACACATAAAGGGACTACTTTTAGTGGAACCTCTAAGTCCACATGATTTAAGTCTCGGCAACTCTATAACATACTGTTTACTGTTAGTATCAAGCTGAGTTCAACGTACCTAGTGGAAAGCTGATCTGGTCACACATTCCCAGCAGCTGTCCAAAGTAAACCTTATTGTCAGTGGGTGAAAGGCCCATGTCATTCATCCTGACAAAAACAGAAAAAAAACAAAAACAAAGAAACACATGTTGAAGGGCTATTGCATAATTGGGGCTGGAGGGGGGTATTGGTGTGGCAATATCATTCTGTAAATCTTGTTTTGTAAAGTTGACAATGAATATGCTCAATGTCCTAAGCATTAGATTAAACCTTTAGGATTAATCCTTTATGAATGAGAGGTTTTATGGCTTTCGTGTATGCTCAAACTAAATCTGCACTTAGTGCATGCCAAATGTTCTGTTGTCTTTGAATTTTTCCATACAGGCCTGAGACAAAACATACTTTTCTAGGGTAAATTTCACTGTGTCCTCATTGTGAGTTGCAACCATGATATTTGGTTGCCTGCTGCGTTCGATCTCCTCCAGCAAGTACTCCAAACACCTGGACAAACAACAAGGCAGACGGTTAGGATTTAGACATCTTTTTTGCTGAACCCACAAAAGGGCCTTGATGACAATTCAACACTCACTTGTGATACATCCTGTTAGTGGCCTCATAGTCTGGATTTATCGGGTCGTCGTAGCCAATCTCTTTGGCCCGGTCTCTTTCTTGGTACATGTAGGCTCCACGAACCAGTTTGGCACCAAAGTACCAGCCCTCCCTTCGCGACAGCTCAACGTCTACAGTCACATTGTCATAAGCTTCCTAAAAGTATTAAACACAAAAAGGATATGACTAAATTCAAATTATCCTTACAGGACAGGTTGTCTCTATGGGTACAGAAACCAGATTAAAATGGTTTCACAGTTTAGACAAACAGGAAGTATTTGTAGATATAAATAATCAATAGTAAAAATGGTCATGATTGGCTGAAATGAGGGAACTGTGGTCTCACCTTGAGGTAACACTGGTAAGTGTTGAAAATGATCGGCTTGTCTCCGTTGAACTTTCTCTGCATTTCCAGGGTCAGTCGACTAATAGCTGGTTGGAAGTACGTCTGCTCGGCGTCCACCATTAGCCTTACCCCGTGGTCCATGGCATGCTGAGATGCACAGACAAAGAGGATTTATAGTTTACATCGCTCTATAAATGACACTCATCATTAATGTACAAGAAAAACAAAAAAATTAGTTAATCACTTCATCTTCTTGAACCAGGGTTTAGATTTCTGTATTGCTTCTTAAAAACTTTACTAACATTTACTAAATGCACATGTACTTGTGGTATCCTTACCTTGGCCAGGACATCCACTCTCTGGAGCATTCTCTTCATCTGACTCTCCTCCTCGGCTGTAAACTTGCTCAGAAAGGGTTCCAGCTGGCCTGTCTACACAACCAACACACAATTAATGATCAGGATAAACCTGCAAACTATATCAGTATGTGACAGGCAGGGTCGGGCGGGCAGCATGAGTGCCTCTGCAAATGTGCTCTGTCCCTTTTCAAACTGATAGAGTTTATCAACTGCCCTCAATAGAACTGGCTATATTAACATGTGCACTACAATTTGACTTATAACCCTGCCGAAATGTACAGAGCACTGTAAGTCCCAAATGATATTATGTTTTTAGAGCATCAGAACATATGTTTACTTGTGGGAAGAAGATATGACATTACACCGGGAGGTTATTATCTTGTGGGAAGACGATTCCTTGTTCCCAAGTTCCGATGGGGATACAGGGTTAGGGTTAGGGTTGTCTTGCCTTCGTCTGTATTAGTAATTTATTGGTGATATCACTGTCTGTTTAAGAAACAATTAACTGTACAATTACATTAATCTGTAATACGTAGGAGGTCTGAAATGTAATGTTCAGGAAGTATGTTGCATTTTTCATCCTTTAAAACTGGAAAATTAGCACCAAAAAAATAAAATGGGTTACTGATATCAAGTGCAGTATCACTTCTGGAGACATCCCTTCTGTGTTCATACACAGCTCACATTGTACAGGTAAGATAAGAGATAACCAGCCTTGACCATTTACATGGGCAACACTTAGTGGACTACCACAAACAGTTCATTCTTGCCACTTCACACCACTAAAATATTTACATGGCAAGGACTCACCTCAATGTTTGGCACCATAAGCAGATTGGAGATTTTTGTTGTGTCATTTATCAAACTGTTCCAGTCTAGCAGATCTATCGTTCTGGACATAAGATGTGAGAAAGTGTATGTTAAAATATGGGATATTCTAGTAAAAACATACTTCAAATTCAGTGCCTTTAGAATTTTGTTTTTTAACTTGCTTGTGTGTAATTAGCATTTCAGGCTAAACACTCCCCATTTTCCTACTTATTTAACAGGAATTTAAGGCCAGAGGCTCTATTGTATTGATGTATGCAGTACAAAACTATTAACATGAAGTATTTGTTGCTATCATTGGACTAATGAGTGACTCTTACCCTGACAAACCCAGCTTCTCGCCAGTAAACCAATTCTCAATGTCGCCCTTGGCTCCAACACCCAGCTTTGTCAAACTTTCCTACAAATAAATATTTCAGTGATTAAAAACCTATATTGCAGCCGATTACTGTTTTAACAAAGGATATGTCATTTAAAGTCTCAAAGGCTTGAACACAACTAAAGAACATCATAGAAACTAATAAAGGATTTGGGAAGAGACACCAGTCATGGATGAGCGTGCATGAACCTGCATTAGACACACCTTGAGTTGTTCCAGCTCCAGCTTTTGTTCCAAAACCATCATTTCAGATTTTCCCTGTTGTGCTGCCAGGAAGTTAAAGAACCGCCTCCATTTAACCAGGACTTCTGAAAACTGGAGCTGCTCAAACAGACCAATTCATCAATGATGAGAATTTTCCCATATGAGTCACATTACGATGGGGTCAGCTGGGCAGTATTTTGTTCACAAAAATATCACACCTCTTGCTCACTGTCAATTGTCACGTCATTTTCATTTTTGTCTGAAAGAGTAGGCACAGTGCGACACTGAGGTGTGAATCCCCCATCTGACACAGGAAACGTGGCTTTCCCTACACCTTTTCCTGCCACTGTCCTGTAATGCTGAATTCTGGATGCTACATAGTGAATACTAAATACTAATCAACTGGCATTGACTCAAAACCATAAAAGGAGATAAATGGCTAATGTGTTATTTTCCCATTACCCTGTAAATTTTGCCAATACACAGTTTGTTAGTGCTAGATGTGGCAGCACTGTTGTTGTGAAATCAATGCCATTCACACCTAAATTCTGTAATATTAACTTCATACTGAAAACATAGATTTACAAGAAAATGTGGGCGTCCGAGAGCAGTCATTTTGATGGCAGAAAATCCATCTGCAGAGGCTCCCCCTGAAATTGATAAAACATTGTGTCACTGGATGCTGTATATCTTTCCATCCAGTTTATTTGGTGCAAATCAACTCTATCTATATTATAACTGCAAAAGAACTACTTTCTTTTTCTTTTTTACCCACAAATGGTTTTAGTGTTTGTATTGCCATTATAATAAAACTCTGACACATGGTGTTTCTTAATTGCTTCCTCAGAAGCCTTACTACGTACCAGAGGCCTTAATGCAGTTTTTGAATGTCTCCATTTGGTTGTCACATTTGGACTCATCTGCATAGAAGTAGGTACGAGCACTAATAACCCCTCCCCGCCGGTCCCCGAACTGGCGATGGGTTTTGTACATCCTCTCACGGTGATCAGCATCTGGGAGTGAAAAGAAGGTAACATCAGCTGCATCAGATGGAAAGACGACAAACAAAGATTTTTTTTTTTATCTCCACATATTTGACAGAATATTGTATTTTGAATTACTATTACTTGGGGGCTGACTGGGAGTTAAATGTCTCAGTGACATATTTATCAATGAGATCATTCAAGAGATAATATTCAGAAAAACATTTCCAGAGACAATTCATTTTATTTTAAATGTATCAAATTAATGTTCAAGTTATCACAACTATTCTTTTAATTGGCAATGAACAACCATCGGGTAATCTAATCTGAAATTTCCTCACAAATTATGCGTTGACACTACTTCCACTGTATCACACACAACAAAAAAAAAAAAAAATTCATAAATAAAACCAGAGAACGCGCTACTGAATTATATACTCGAGTTTCAAATATCAACCCCATAACAAGAACCGAGCTTCTTCTCACTGTGTCCACTGGACATTTCAGACCCCCCTGAATCCAGATATAACCAGTTCTGTCCAGGCTTGACCACATGGACACATGACTACAGTCACTAGACATACCAACCCTGACACTTTGCATGCACTTTGTTGCCTCAAGATCAAAGCAAACCAGTAGTTCCCTCTAGCCACCTGGCAGCCTTGCCTGCAATCTGAACAGCAGTTAATTAGTCAATGAAGCACACAGTAGGTGATGGAGGAGGTGTTGCAGCACATTTGGAAACAGAACAGCTACACTATATTAATACAATATATCAAAAGGTATTTCCAACTGATTTACAAACCTGAACTTTCTTTCTCTGCTTCAGAAATGCATGAACTGCAAAAGAAGGATGGATTAGCATCAGAACAGGAATATATTGCATTTGCATCTCCCAGAAACGGTTTACTTGTCTACACAACAAATGAAAAAGAGATTAAAGCTTCTGTATTTGCTCTCAGTTTTATTTTATAATTTTATCCCATGTCATTTTCATTGCTACAAGTCAGTTCATTGTCCAGTATGCCAACAATGGACACAGGAATATCTAACAAGACAATATGAAGGGTGAAAATGGAAAAAAAAAAAATTGTATATTGAGAAAAGGCAATAATTATTATTAATTATTATTTCAGTTTAGCCGGTCTCACCAAGACCGGTTTATGCAGTTATGATGATAACCACCTTTTCTAGGGCATGTCGTGACGTGAGAGACACATCAAAAAACAAACAGGACTGCAGTGTTGGCTGTGTGAATACTAAACAACAATGTGTTTGGTGTATGTCTGTGCTTAGTGAGATGATCCTTAGTTAAAAACAAAAACACATCTCCGAAGTAACATTGCACAACTCTTCCATGGGTGTGTGCCCTGTGAGGACAGGACATTCTAAAAGGCTGGCTGTCCTTTCATGAGGTACATCCCCCCCAGCTGAATAACCAGCTCGACCAATCAGAGGAGAGGGGTATGTCCTAGCTGACCAATAGACAGGCATTGTTTTGCTACTAGAAATTAAATAGAAACACGTTTGGTTTTGTTTATGTGGATGAATCATACCGTGAATTGCATAACTCATGTCGTTTTGATTTTATTCTCTTTTAATCCTGTGGTTGCTCCACCCAATGTGCAGGTCCTGTTAGAACAATGACTGGAAAGGGAGTGTCTTTAAATGGCCTCTTCCAAGTTTTTCCCAGTTTCCCAGGGTTTGTTTATTTTTCATTGAGAGCATCTCCATGTTTTTAAGAGAGCAAGGGCTGGGCCAGGAAATAATATGGTTAAGCATGTGGTAACTGGCTGTACAAAAACTTGGCACAGACCGTGCGCAACTTCTACACAGCTCCTCTCTGGTGCTCATATGGCATTTATTAAAGTGAAACACTGAGTAACTGTTTTGGTTCAAAGCTTCAGTACAAAACATGTCACACTACCCGAGCCACAGACATTATGGGAACGTAACCTGCGTCACTTACTCCATTTCTTTCTTCTCCGCCTCCTCTTGTGTCAAGTCCTCTTCAACGCTGTAGTCCAAAACTGCCCCCACACCGAAGGCCTGGTTCTTCTGGACCAAAGGTTTGATGGCGTCGTGGTCTTCTCCTGCCACAAACTGACCGTAGAAGGTCATCTTCATCAGCTTCTCAAACATCCACTGGCCAAACAGCTTCTTACTCAGGTCCATCAACTGAAAACAAACAAAAACGGACAATAAGTTATTTTATCTTATTTTGTACCATTATAGTAGCCTGCACACCCCCAGTCTATTAGATAATAGGTGTTAATTTTCTCAGTCGCTTAATTATCACGCGGGTTCACATACACATCAAATGTTTTCTTCAATTAAAAAGCCAATCAAGCCACAACTCACCTCTTTGTTCTTTTCAACGAGGACGTCAATCGTACAGAGCTTGAAGACCAGCAGGCTTCGAAGCAGTTCAACGTTACCTTTGCTTTTGTAGGCTTCCTGCGTGTTGTCGAAGTCGACGTGGATTTTTTGTAACTGAGTGTTTGCTGCACCTTTGGCGTGTTTGCGTTCGGCCGCCGCGGTGCACGCTTCCACCTGCCGAGCCTTCTCTTCCTGGCTCTTGGTGGACACCACTGTCGAGCGACATCTTCCAGGGGAAATGCGTGTCTTCTTGACGTTGCCCGAGTTTGCCCGGACGAGAGCCGCAACAAACTTTGCGCACGACATGGCTGCGTCCTTCTTCCTGAGCGCGACAGCCCGCAGAGCCAACGACCTGACTACCGCCACCAACACCTCGCCGTGCCGTTGCTAAGACGCTGCACACAGTGTGCGTGCGATGGACACTTATTTTTGAAATCATATTGCGCCGGGGTGGGGTGGGGGGGGGGGGGGGGGGGGGGGTGTTTTGGCCAAGTTTGGTCACGCACCCAGGCAAAACGCCCCCACACCGCGGTTAGTCCGCGGTGTCGCAC